>JAFVLL020037791.1:0-29762 GCA_021397915.2 Tor tambroides
TCTTCAGTTGAACGAAAATAAGACAGAGGTTATCCTGTTTGGCTCTAAACCGCAGATTGACAAATACAGTGCTTTCTTGGGACATCTTCAGTCAAACAATCACTCCTATGTCAAAAATTTGGGGGTTATCTTTGATTCCGATCTGAAGTTTGACAAACAAATAAATTCAGTGGTCAGGGCCAGCTTTTTCCAGCTAAAGCGACTTCGAAAGTTAAAGCCTTTTCTTACTTTTAAGGATTTGGAGACCGTTATTCATGCTTTTATCTCCTCAAGGCTTGATTACTGTAACGCCTTGTATGCTGGAATCAGTCAGTCATCACTCTCACGATTACAGATAGTCCAAAATGCTGCAGCTCGTTTCCTGACTGGGACAAAAAAGAGGGAACATATTTCACCTATACAGGCTTCTCTCCATTGGCTTCCTGTGAAACAACGAATTGATTTCAAGGTTCTAACTTATGTGTTTAAAGCTCTACATGGACTTGCCCCTATTTATATATCAGAACTTTTAAGTTTTTATTCTCCTCAGAGATCACTTAGATCTTCAGCCCAGCTGTTATTAAATGTCCCAAAATCTCGTTTGAAAACAAAAGGCGACAGGTCTTTTTCAGTCTATGCTCCAAAACTTTGGAACACACTACCCTTAACTATTAGAGCTTCTCCTACATTAAGCCTTTTTAAAGCATCAATTAAAACCTACCTTTTTTCTCAGGCTTACTCATAATTTGGTTTTATTTGTATGCATCTCTTAAATGCCAGGGGTTGTAGTTTCTTGGGATATAGTAGGTTATGACCTTTTTTGACTATTATACAATTTAGTTTTTATCATACTTCTAAGTTTTCGGATTGAATACCTTTGGTTCTGTTTTATTTGTGTGTATTTTGCTTTGCTTGTGAAGCACTTTGGTCAACATTCGTGATGTTTTAAGGTGTTATATAAATAAATTTTGACCTTGACCTTAGATGATGATTTCAGATGCTTTCTGAAGCGTGCTGCAACTGCTACAGCGAGCGCTAGCCAAGTATTTGAATGTTGAGCAGCAAGCTCATTAGCTGCTGATACAAAATAACCAATCTACTGTGCCATGGGATGATGTCATTGTCAAATTGAGTTAGACCTATCAGACTGCACCATGTAGAGTTTCATGACAGAACTTTGGATTAAGAAAGTGGAAGACCACTTGAACAGTCCTTGTGAAGGAAAGATGTGGTAGGCCAAGGAAAATATCTGAAAGGCAGAGGTGAAAATTGGTTAGAATGGGCACAGACAAACCAGAGACAACCTCCGAAGAACATCTTGCTGCTGAGATTGTCACACTTTTCACAAGAAACAGTTTAATTGAAGAGTGATGCAGACAAACCCTTTTCTGCATACTGCCAACAAGCAGAATGGTTTGAGGTATGCAAAGGCTCATCTGGACAAGCCAGAATTATTTTGGAATAATGTGCTGTAGACAGATGAAACTAAGAGTTATTTGGTTACAAAAGGGGGGCAGAACACAGTGTTCCAGGAGAAGAACCTGCTCTCTGCTGAAAAATTTGGTGGAGGGTCCATCATCCAGTGGTGGCAAGCACAGGTACTGGGAACCAGTATCAGATTCTTAAGAACAATGTTCAAGAATCAGTCAAGAGGTTGAAGGTTGGTTGTTTTAGCAGGACGATGATCCAAACCATTGTTCCAAATCTAGCAAGGAATTCATGCACAGACACAGATAAAATGTTCTATAATGGAATGATCTATCGAATGATTTGAAGCAGGCTGTCTACATTTGGCAGCTATCAAACCTGATTGACCTGGTGACATTTTGCAAGGAAGAATGGTTCAAAACACCTGCAGTCAGAATTCAGTGATATATCAGTGGCTATAAGAAGTGTCTACATACTGTTATTTTCGCAAAAGGAGGCTCTACTAAATATTGATGTGATTATTACATTGGGGAGCCCACATTTTTGCTCCTGTCTGCTTTTATGATTCATATTGCACTGCACTGTTTGTTGATTCAATAAATGTTATTTCAGAACTAAAATGTTACTATTTCCATATAGCGGGGCCGGTTAGTGAACAAATCGTGCACTTTGTGGTACAAGCACTGAATTTGGCATGAATGTAGCTTAGGACCCCTTCTTTCAGAAAAGCACGTTAGCCACCTGAAAAAATCAAGATGGCGGCCATTTTTCAAGATGGCCGACCTCATTATTAAAATACATTTTTTCGCCCTAACAGTGGATTGACTATCCATTTATCATGTATATGGTCTTAAAACTAATTAGTTTGAACTTGACAAATACAAATAAACACACAACTGTAAAAAAAAATAAAATGCTGGTGACAATTGACCAAAAAACTACGAAAATTGGCCACACCGCAAACATAAACATCCGCATTATTGAAATACAATTTTTCTCACCCTGATAGTGGATTGATTATCCATTTATCATGTATATGGTCTTAAAACTAATTTGTTTGAACTTTACAAATATAAAAAAACACAAATTTGAAAAATTAAAGTTGCTGATAACAATCAACCAAAAAACAAGATTCACCGGATTGCAAACATAAACGTCCATATAATGTAAAAGATAGTAACAATTAAAGTAGTGCGATACCTTACCTTAGTTTACATGCTAAAATATACTTAACAACAAATGATAAGAAACTTGTCCTCACCATATGTATCCGGCCAGTGCTATTGCACTTGCTTTGCAAGAGCATAGATGGGCTGGTCTGCCGTAATGACAGGTACCTGACCTGGATTAAGGTGTGTGATTGCCTGTTTAATTTTGTCCATAGTATGTTTGATGGTGGCCTTACATGCTCAAGCCACTCAAACTCTTTTGTAGGTAGGGCATATGGCAAATTTTCATATGTGCCATTGAGTTTGGGAGGAGAGGGTCTTTTGTTGTTGTGAAGAATGAAGGCCGAAAATTTGTGTAGGAATCAGGCAGTTCTGGAACTGTCCGAACTTTTGTATTCCTGATTTGAATTGCCTCACGCACTTCCCCAGGGTTGTCCTCAGTAGGATGCTGGAAAATAGAAATGCTTGTGTCATGGAATGTAGTAGTTGTACTGGTGTCGGATGGATTGTGGTCTATATTGTCCATCGCTGCATTTGCTAGGAGCCACTAACCTAAGTGACAGAGGACAAACTAAGCCATCTTCATGGTACCTTTGCACTACAGCATCACCAAGTTGAGCAGAGATTTCAAGCGCTCTGTCATACGAAATGCTAAGACCATGCTCATGCATAAGCTCAACAAGCTGCTTCTTTCTTGTCTTGGCATACACAGACATCCCTAAGAATATAGGAAATGGCGTTTCACGATCCCTAGAGTGTCTTTGTGGGGCTGTACTACCTTCATTCTTCTTTGCAAAGCAGTTATACTGGAGCAACTGTGACATGTCCAGGTCTGTTGTTGTTGCACCAAACCTCAACTGCAATTTAATATCAGCACCATGTTCAACCATGCAGACAAACTGAAGTAAAGATGGAGGCACTGAATGAGTGAGTGAATTTTCATCAAATGCACCATCAAAGTTGCACTTATGACTGACCATGTGTTGTCTTAAGATTTTCGCTGCTTTTGCAAGAATCAAGGCATCAGAATAGCTCGAGGCTTCTGTTAAAACTGGTCCAGTATCTTTCCTGAATGCCAAAAGAATATCTCTTCCCAATTTGTGTGCTTCAAAATCAGGCAATTCAGCCATTAGCCTTTCCTTAAGCCTAGTAGCATGTGCATCAGGGGCTTGAATCCCAAATTGCTGCAGTCTTTGCTTGTACAGACTTACAAGTTCAGCCAGTCGAAAAACAACCGTTTCCTTGCTGTTATTTCTGGTCTCAATCATGTAAGTTAAAAGCTCTGAAAATACTAATGGTAGTATTTCTTGTTCAGGTTCTTCTTTATTTTTAGATGTAAGCAAATGAGCCCTTTCCCTGTGATACAGAGATGTCAGACAAGAGAAATGATACTGCAACTCTTGTGCTACAACATCCCCACCACTTAAGACAGCCAGAAGTTTGCCATCATTAAGATTGTGTGCACATTCATTCAATCTATCATTCAACTGCATTGTCATAGCTTGTCTCAGTTCAGAGGCAGGCTCCACCTTGTCACACAAGAAGCAATGCTGTGGCATTAGTGTTGTTCTTCGGACTTTTGATTGTCCTTCACTGATGTCATTCTGTTTATCAGCTGGTCGTTTCTTTGCCCGTTCTAGTTTACTGTTACTAAACAGTGAACGGCAGCTTTGATGGTATTTGGCATTGTTTTTTCTTAGTGTTTCTTCAATGCCACACCCATTGTCTAACCTGGACAAGTCCAGTCTTATTGGCATCTGGTTAATGTCCTTAAAAAGTGGTACATTTCTTGCAATCATATAATACCCACTACTTTGTGGGTTGCATTCATAACATGTAGGAGGAGCTTTTAGTTCCTCCTTTTTATCAGTCTGACAGAGACAACATTTGCTCCAGTCAGTTTGTGATGAAAAGCCCAGAGGATTGTTATTGTCTGCCATCTTCAACAACTGAACGGTTAAGGCCGAGGGTCTATCCTTTTACCACCTAACCATTACTAGTTTAATTAGCACATTCGTGTATGGGATTCAACTAGGTTCAAGCAGTGGAAGCTCTACACCTAGCCCGATCGTTCATTCAGTGCCATTTAAGTCCCGTGCGATCTGTACACCATTCGGGTAACTAAAGCCCCATTACCCTTGGCTCGGCTCTCCCGCGCTGGCACATCCTGTCAATTCAGGTGCGGCTATCTAACTATACTACAACTAAGGTTAGTAAAAAACTAACTAAGGTTAGTTGAAATATCTAAAGGGCTAATTAGATAGCATTTGGGACACTACACTATGTTACAACTACAGTTAATAATACTATGGTTAGAAACACTACATAGCCGACACTGAACCCCATGCTGAGTTTCACAGCAATGATGTCACCAGTGTGCCCTGGTTGTGCATTGACATCACTCTCATAAATAATTTGTGAGCAAATGAAGACATCTGTTAAACATATTAACAGATTTCAGTGAACAACACAAAAGTAAGATAAGTTACTTATACTTAAGTTTTCTCAAACGCAATGAAAAGGAAATTGAACGTAATTTGAAATATTCATTATACTCATTAATATAGTTGAATAATACTGTAATATAAGTCATATTATATTGGATTGACTTCTCATGTTGAAATCTATATATTTGAATTGTTAATAGTTAATGTTAATGGTGAATGGTTCAATGTGAATGCTGAAATCTAATTTTGAGTGTGTACGTGGTCGCCATCTTGAAAAATGGCCGCCATCTTGATTTTTTCAGGTGGCTAATGTGCTTTTCTGAAAGAGGGGGTCCTAAGCTTCATTCATGCCAAATTTGGTGCTTGTACCACAAAGTGCACGATTTCTCTGAAATATTGACCTAACCGGCCCCGCTATTGACGGAGCCCGGTCAGCGACGACTGACACAGCTTTGCTTAAAACCATTAATTTCAAAGAACTGCATCAGTTCATTAAAAATAATTTCTCTGGGTGTGTGCCCCTATTTTGGCAGAAAACAAAGCAGCTTTTCACGGAAAACCTTCCCATCAAAAATCTGACAAACAGTGACAGCTGTTCAGCTAAGGCTGGATACACACTAAAAGATTTTTAAAATCTTATAAGATTTTCAAAATGTGAGAGACCACAAATATGAAGACAAAAAAATTCTAGATTTAACCGTTTAACTCCTATAGTGTATGGTGTGCCACGATGTGACAAAGACAGCACACCACACACCAACAGATTCTTAACCAGAGTCCAGATTGTGAACACGGGAAATCTCGCGAGACTTGAGAATAATTATGTTTTACATGACATGTTGTGTAATCACTTGTGCTGTTGCCACAAATCGACAAGCTGGTCCTCCATCTCTGCTGTCCAAATCCTTTTGAGCTGCGCCATGACTGCATTTGTTATGCTTCCGTCTTTTGTCAGCTGGCTTTCTGTTTGGATATCGTTTCCTTTCACGTAATAATCTCCAGATCGTACACGCGTTTGCCCTCGGGGTTCCCCCCACACATCAGGATTTCTGATCGTAAATATTCAACATATTGAATATTTACGATTCGCGATCGGGGCGCCTCCGATGTTCTTCAGAGCAGATTCAGTCACTCTTAGCACACCTCACACCACAGGAAAATCTGATAAGATAATCTTTAGAACCACCAGGATAATCGGCACATTACCTAGGATTGTCGGAAGGGGAGTAATCGGCCCAAAATCAGCCCGATTATCTTGTGGTGTGTACTCAGCCTTAGTTTAATTTAACTTTATTGTCCATTCTGTTTGTCACAGAATGTAAATTTGTCTTTGACACTGGTGACAGAAATACATCAACATTAATGCTTAAAAACATCACACATTAACACAAAATTGAACAAAATTAAACAATTAACACTAAACACTAACCCCATCATTTATTTCAAATCATCCACCATGACATACAAAAAAAAAACATCCTAAGAATTCATTAAAAACTATAATGCCCACCATTAACTTAAAAAATAATCTGATTTAAAATAATCACTGCCATTGGGACAAACAATTTTTTGTACGCATTTCTTCTGGCTAAAGAAATTTTGAGTCTATGCCCTGACAGGAGCATTTCAAAAGCAGAATGAAGGGGGTGGATATTATCTTTACAAATCGCAATTGCCGTTTTTTCCATAAAACAATCAAATAAGCCCTGAAGCAAGTGTTGTTTATGCCCAGTAATCTTATTTGCCTATTAATTATTTGTTAAAGTTTGTTCTTCTGTTTAAATGTTGTATTACCGTACCATAAGACATGTGAGAATACTCTGATTCATAGATCTGTATGCCTTAGTTACTGTGTGTACTAACGTTAAAACTCCACAGTTTTCTAAGATGACCAAGCCATTGTCTTGCCTTCTGATAGATGGACTCTACATTATTTTCAAGGTTAAGGTTATAATCAATGATGTTCCTAAATATTTAAAATTCGAGACCTGCTCTACAGTTTTTCCTTTTACGATGACTGGTTTGTGTTCAGAGCTTGAATCTACTATTGTTTGATTCCTCAGGCATAGCTCTTTTGTCTTTTAAATATTAAAATATCAAGCCAACAAATAATACTGTCAATATACTCTAAATATGAGGAGCAATTAATTTCTTTCTGACAGGAAACTAATGCCATATCATCAGCAAACTTTATGAGGGACAGGTTATCTTCATCACAAAGCAGTTTATTGATGTATGAATAAAACAGTATTGGAGACAGGACCCATCCCTGCGGTACCCCAACCATCGGTGCCGATTAATCAGCAAAACCTATACATCGGTCGACACAGTCTGCGTGCATAACAAACACAGTGGCTTTTGCGTTGTGGTGGTCAGGCAAAATAAAATAAAATTGTTCAGTCGATTCACATTTGAATCATCTACTTTTCGTTTCCATTTTTATTCACACTCATGGCGAGTGTGATTTTCACTGTCAGACTAAGTTGTCGATGCTGCGTTTTAATTTGACGTGCTTACACTGACATTACCTTGATAACATTATTTCTAATTAGCACGGGCCGCCAATTGAGGAACTCTGACATAATATCTCATAACAATGACATACTTTCTCATAATAATGAGATACTTTCCAAGCAACCAACAAAATGTCCTGTCACTACTTGTGGCTGTTAGAAAAAAAACTAACTTACACAGAAGAGACTTTATTGCTCAGCACAAAGAGATGAACTGCTTATGATTTCAGACTGTGATTGTTGTGAGTAAATGAAGGCAACGGAGCGAAACTCTGCACGCACGGATCACGGTGGTTTGGTTTCTTTACTGCATGGATCTTCATGTGTAGCTTCAGAAACTCTTGTCGCAGTGTGAACAGCCAAAAGTGCAAAATTCTCCAATGTGAATCCTCTGGTACCGTTTTAAATTAATTGCCAAAGTAAAAGTCTTCCCACACTTAAAGCACATATGAGCTCTTACACCAGTGTTGTGTTTTCTGATGTGATTTTAAACTTTGCAGCTGTGAAAAAACTCATTCCACATTAAGAACATGAATGTGGCTTCTCCTTCATATGAACTGTCAGGTGTTTTTTCAGGGCTAATGAATCAACAAATGTTTTGCCGCATTGATCACATGTGTACGGCTTTTCCTCAATGTGGGTTCTCATGTGAACATCACAACTTGGTTTTAATGTGAAACTCTTTCCACATTGATCACATTTGTACGGCTTCTCTCCCATGTGGATCCTCATGTGGACTCTAAAACTTTGTTTGCGTGTGAAGCTCTTCCCGCACTGATCACACGTGTGCGGTTTCTCTCCAGTGTGGATCGTCTCATGACTTTTAAGATCTACTGACCAACTAAATCTCTTGTCGCAGTGTGAACACTTGTAAGGTTTTTCTCCAGTGTGAATCCTCTGGTGCCGTTTTAAAAGATTCACTAAAGCAAAAGTCTTCCCACACACAAAGCACACATAATCTCTCACAGCGTTATGTAATTTCTGATGGGATTTTAAACTTTCCAGCTGTGAAAAACTCTTTCCACATGAAGAACATGAATGTGGCTTCTCCCCAGTATGAACTGTCAGGTGTGTCTTCAGTTGTGATGCCCTAATAAATGTTTTGCCACATTGATCACACATGAATGGCTTTTCTCCAGTGTGGATCCTCATGTGTCGTTTAAAGTTTGATGAATGTATGAAACTCTTTCCACACTGATCACATGTGTATGGCTTCTCTCCAGTATGAACTCTCATGTGAAACACAAGACTTCGTCTGTATGGGAAACTCTTTCCACATTGATCACATGCATACGGTCTCTCTCCAGTATGAATTCTCATGTGAATCTTAAGACTTTGTTTGTATGGGAAACTCTTTCCACATTGATCACATGCGTGTGGCTTTTCTCCCGTGTGGATTCTCATGTGAATCTCAAGAGCGTTTTTGTATGTGAAACTCATTCCACACTGATTGCAGGTGAAAGATTTCTCAGGTCTTCTTTTCTTTAATTTATTTTTAATTTTCGAGGACTCAAGGGGTTTCTCTTCAGGTTTGACATGATGTTTCTCCTCCACTTCACTCAGTTCTTCACTCTTCTCGTTCTCTTCCATCGGGTCTGAAAAGAAAGAAAAACAGTTTACATAACCAAAATAATTCAAAAACAGGCATCTGAATTGAAAGGACAGAAAAGTGAGCCCTGGAAAGACAAAAGGTTGAAAAACGCGACCATTTAGTCACAGTCTGAAACCCTGGCTAGAGTGTAATCCAGCCATCCTGAATGCTGTTCCAGTAGGAGAAAAACATAGCGCAAATTATGATGGAGTGCAAATGAATCCGAACTAGCAAGGTGTGGAAAAGTTTCACAAAAATAACAACAACCACCACCATAATAATAATATAACTACAGTAACGTGACGACTTGGTTTGCATAGAATAAAGCTTGATCATGTCAGTTACTTTTTCACTGTTAAATTAAATGGTGAATGAGAATGTCTCTCTGCCTATCATCTCATTTGTAGTGTAAAAAAATGATTGAAATTTTATACTTGTAATAACTGTTTGCAGATTAATATTTTACCGTTCTATGTGTCCTGAAGTAAATGCCCCTTAAAGCCTCTTAATGCTGCCGCCAAGAGATTTGTTTACATTCAAAAATAGATATTTTTGTCTGTAATGTAGCTGATTAATATATTTGTATTTATTTTTTTTCTGCTGAAAGTGAACAAAAAAAATTAAAGGGTTTTTTTTGTATTTAGAAAACTTAGAGAATGTCAATTTTTTGCCTCAAAGTTAATTAAAACAACTATTTCAAAAGCTGAAGCGATTTTGTTATATTCATTACTTGAATATAGGGCTGTCGCGATTGGTTGATATAATCGACTGCGTCGATGCTGCTAATTAGTTGACATCAATATTTTTAATCGACTGCTCGTTTTATATTATTTTACCTTTTAAATTTCCTTTTCATGCTTTGACTAAAATAGCAACCATTTCCTCCGCACCACTAGTATGAGCAGTGTTTAATTTGTAAATTGTAAGGTCCCGGAACAGGTGACCAGTCCGCAAGTGATTAGAGGAGGAAGAGGTAATGGAGCATTCACGCAACATTAGTGGACCAACTTAAGTGATTAATAATAGCTTGCATCAGTTGCTTTTATAGTGTGCATGTACTCTAAAAAAAAAAATCATGTTTTTTTTTTTTATAAAATCATCATTTTATTTTAGTCCAGATTTTTTTAACTCAGTGGAACAAACGAAAAACAAACGCCTGCGAGTTTACATGCACCCTCTTAATGCGATTATAATGAGATTTTGGCAATATTGCGATTAAACCTCATGTAAATGCAATACTTCGATCTAAATAATGCGATTAAGCTCATCATCGCAGCAAGCATAATCGTATTAATATAGGTTGTGTACGCCGATTTTAATCGAAATATACAGGCAAATGAACACCTTAACCGCATTATTGCTGCTCTGACCAAAGTGCGCATGTGCATCAGACGTACACGGATGCCTTGCTGTTCAGACAAATTCATGAATGAACTCTGAATTATTCTAAAGTGTTTCTTCCACTTCAAATCGCTAAACAATACAGCTCGCTGTGCAGCCTGCATTCCTTATGTTCATCCAGAGACGGCACAAAAAAAAAAAAAAAAAAAAGAAACGATGCAGCAAAGGCAACAGTTACCAGTGGCATCATCACTGCACAGAATTAAAAGATTAAACAGATTAAAACAGTGGCCAGTAACGCGCCTAATGTATGAGAGTTCATAATTTTTGCTGAGGGATATGAGAATAATGTTGATAAAACCACAAATAACGAATAGCCAGAATAATGAAAATGGCATGTAAACAGGAATGAAGAGGTTTGCTTGTGTCATGTAAACATCTTACTGCGATTAAGTCCTTATTCTGATTATTGGAAATAAATCCCATTATTGATGCACGTGTATGTATTCAACACTGCATTGCCACATAAAATTAAGATATGCCATTCTTTCCTTTCTTTACAGAAGTAGTTTATTACCGTGTAAATACAACCAAAACCTGGCATGGATAACAAAAATCTAATTTCTTACTTCTTTTTATCATTTTATATTTAAAGGGGATAAAGTTATTGACATTGTCATTATTATACATGCTTTTTCATTAAATATATGCACGCTACATGTCAGCACGAACGTTTTTCATTGGCGCATGAGGAGGGGGATCCACCAAAATGAGGTGCCAGATCGGATTTCAGAGGTGCTGGATGTTCTTAAAATGTTCTGAAGTAAAATTGTTCATTTTTGGTGGAAAATTAATCATTTAGATTAATCGATTAATTGATAAATTCTTCGATAGATTAATCGATAAAAAATAGTCGTTAGTGGCAGCCCTACCTTAATACATATAACTCAACGTTTTAACTAATTGCAAAAGCTGAATAAATTGTTCAAAACTTACTGATTAGTTATTGGAATAATTGAGGATTAGTTGATTAATCGTTCTAATAATTGTTAGATTAATTGATTATCAAAATAATCGTTTGTTGCGGCCCTAAATACATGAGACCAATAGAAGGTCGATAAGTCATGGTGTGACCTCTTAGCTGAATTAAAATAAGGCAAACTTTTGCAGTCCAGTGGAGTAGACTGTTGTCATGAATCCGTTCCCTGTCATTCCTCCCACTCACCACCAGAGGTCTCCATAACCATTCAGTTATGGTCATATTCAATCCTGGACTCCATTTCCCATAAATCCTCTGCCTAGGAACTTATCACTTACACACCTGTTTCCAATCAATCAGACTATTTGAGCTGCACTCATACACATTCACATTGGCTGTATCCAAAATCGCCCCCACACTAGGGCTGCACGATATATCGATTCAGTATCGATATCGCGATGTGTGCATCCGCGATGGTCACATCGCAGGATGTGCGATGTTTAGTAGGCCTATACTGATCGTTAGAGATGGGCAGATGAAGCCATGTGAAGCTTTTGAGGCTTTTTCCTGATTGTACCAAAAAAAGATTCGAAGCTTCAAAGCGACAGCTATACAGAGATACTCATTTTAAATAGATTTAGTAGCAGAGCTACTGCAAGTGATTTTCAGTGCTGGAAATCCATTTATTCTTTGCTGAAACTTCTGCATCGTCAAGGATGGCGCAGGTCACGGTTGCTCAGCAATGGCAGACGCCACGAAAACGCAAGCTCCTGAGCGCTTTGGAAAGAAGGAGAAAGCGGTGCGGCTGGCGTTTTCCACGCGCTTTTAGGCTCGCCATGTGAACGGCCCCAAAGTCTGTCTACACTGGACGTGACAAAGAGACCGTTGCAGATCATTGGAACTTTTTGTCAGTAAGTCATAAATAGAACGAGGCATCAGTTTACTGGCAGAGATTTGTCGTGTCGCGCCACATCCAGTGCAGTCAGTCACACAGCATCACTGATTAGAATGGATTCTATTGTATTTTATACTACGGGGCCGTTGAATGCTTGAATCTGATTGGCTGACGAATGTTCTAAGGTGTGCAATTATTTTCAGGGAAACGCACAGCAAACGTAGTTCAAGGCACCGCATTACATGTCCATATCACTTCGCCAAATGATTTGCGTTATTTCAAAAGGTCCTTACAGCCTAAAACAACAAAAGAACCAAAACACACAATGACACTGGCCAAACAAATAAATATAGCAAACAAAAGGATACAATCGACAGATTATATCCATGTTTTTGCCACAATATGTGCTTTCCATACATAAAGCATAATTCTCTATCTCTCCCGCTCTCTCCCTCACAGACGCACAGTTTGCACACACGTTAACATACGCACTAATGTTGTTAGCGCTACTCTGACGATTTTATCAGTAATATAGTTTAACAACTTAAAGCTACATGACTTCTCACAAGCAAGGTAACAACAACGGCGCTGTTCGTGAAGAAAATGAACTTTAAGTTTCACTATAACTAGAGACATTGCTGCCGAACACTTTTGAGAGACGCACAGACTCACAGAGGTAATCTCTCTCTCTCTCTCTCTCTCTCTCCTCTCATAACTTAGTTATTAACTGTATTAACTGCATTAGTCTACTATAATCAATGGCTCAAGCCTCGGTAATGACGTTTTGGAATTAGCAAGGGAGTCGTTGGGTGAGATGCGGAAGAAATAATCCTACTCACAATAGCGATTTAAGTAGAAAAACCAGACGAATGCCTTGAAATATATCATCTGATCAGTGTCTTGAGGTGTGGCAACCGTAGTATAAGCAGAATAATTGACTTCGGTCCGTTGAATTATTAGAAAAATAATGCACACTCCGCTTCGCGTTGTGGCCGCATCACCACCTCGGGTGTGCATTATTTTTCTAATAATTCAACGGCCCGTCGTCAATTATTCCTTACTTATCGCATCGCATCGTGCCGCTCACGTCCAGTGTAGACAATGTGAGAGCCACGCAGATGCACGTGAACACTGAATTCCATTCACTTCCGCTACTGTGCCTGAAATGACACATATGCACGAAACTGTGTCAAAATGCATGTCTCTGCAAGTATCCTTGTAAAAAACAGTTGCTTATGTCTTAGGTGAAGGTAAACAACTGAGAAAGAAAGAGAATAACAATAACAGCAGTTTAATGTCCCTGTTGTTTTCTGTGTCATGTTAAACAACAAAACAGAGGAAAAAAAAAAAAAAAAATCAATTTTGTAGCTTTAACACAGGTTTATTAGATTTAATTTAAACAGTGAAGACTATGCTGTGTTATTTTACATTTGATTATTCAATTTCTGTACCTGAATACTGTTAGACTTGCCTTAAAAATACAAAGCACTGTTTATTTCATTTGTATCTTTGTTCTATTATATTTATCTATGCTTGTAATTTATTTCCTATGCTGATTTACTCACCTACAAAATCACCCCAATCATTGATTCTCCCTCCCCTCCCCCCAAATAGAGCTATTCTAGTCATCTGGTGATTTTTTTTTTCATATCGCAGAAAAACAAAATATCGCAATGTGAGTTTTTTCCAGTATCGTGCAGCCCTACCCCATACCCTCAAATAGTGCACTATTTGAGTGGACAGCCATTTTTAGTGGTGTTCGAAACCATAGTGGACGTTCTCAAGTGCACTCGTGTACAACGATTAACACTCAATGGCTAGACAATACCCATAATTCACCTTGAGGCACGCGCTGTTTTCAACCGTCATAAAATGCAAGAGAAGAGGCACGCATTGACTGAATGTATCATCAGTGGGAGATGGCTTTTACAGCGAAATCATACAGATGTAAGTTTCTCGGTTAATTTTTAAGTTTACGTTACAGTTTTCTATGTAGATATTTTATACAGTTCAGAAGCATAAAGTTGCGATAACAGTGAATAAATCAGTAAATCGTTTCTGAGGAGAAATTAGTCAGTAAACGCTCATGCAGGAGCACTGAGTGTCTGAATTCATCACTTGTTTTCATTCACTCCTTCAAGTGGACTATATTAGTGGACTACTGTAGGAAATAGTGAATGAGAGTTTAGGGGGTGATTCCGGATACAGCCATTGTCAAGAATTGATTGCGCTGGTTGCACTTGGAAGTGCTCTTCCTTGTTGTCTTCCCTTTGTCTAGCCTGAGTTTTTGTCCTTGGACTGTTCTCTGGTTTTTGATCTTTTGATGCCTGCCCTGACCTTCGCTTGTTTGTGGATTACTCTTTTGTCCTGTCCTTTAGGTTACTGTTAGCTGGTCTTTTTTGGCCCTGCCTGTATGACGATGCTCTTTAATAAAAGCCTGCATGTGGATGTCCAAATCCGATGTCACACCCTTCCGTTACAATTTTATGTGTGTACATTTTCAAATTTATGATTTACTATATGTTGAATTTATGTTTTTAAGAAAGATGCCGCAGAGTGTGACAACATATCACGAGCGTTTCAGTGTCTGTTGAAATTTCACATGGTCAAAGTCTAGACTGACCGCAGCTTAAACTGGTTTTAAATGAAATTTTTTTAGCATTAGCTGTGTCCTACGTTTCACTCAATGATTTTCCTCATTTTAATAAATAGGGCATTTCTTAAAAATTGTGACATCATGTGCGCTCTTTTCTACAGCATGATGGGAAGACAAGAAAATAATCTCAATCCATTTTTACACAAGCAGTACAGTGTATTGCATTCATCAACCCTGTTACCAAAGTTACTGTAAGAAAAATTCTCTATAACTACGAATAACTCCTATACATTTATTACAAATACAACTTTATCAGTACCTATAAATACGCTTTTGCATAATTTATGCTAACAGCCCTGTCAGTCATTCTGGAAAGTTCATTTACTTGATTCATTTTTGTTAACTGTTTATTGCTAAAAAATTATATTGAGAAATATCCAAATTTTGGTCAAATTGATGCAAAAACATAAATACAATATAAAATGAAAGAGCTAAAATTACATTCAGATTGATATGATGTTGACAGTCAAAATGAATGTTTCTCAAACCTCCCTTATTGACCATTTGTTGAAAACCTAAATATAAAATATGAAGAAAATGTTGTACTCATTTCATAGTTTAAATATTTATCTCAATCTGAAAAACTGCTTGAAGCTTTATAACAATGTTCTTCAGCATCATGAATGAATGAAGAATCAAGAATAAACACCAACCTCTCTGTTCTTCAGTGCGTTTCATTCTACAGGGTTCTGGATCACTCATGTTCTCACTTTCCTCTTTAATAAACTCAGTCTTCGCAGATTTCACTTCTTCCTGATGGTTGGATGCTCGTCTACACTTGTAAACTGATGGGGAAATTCCAGCATTTATTGGTGATATCACTGACCGTGTGAACCTCATGTGGGCTCTAAGACTTTGTTTGCGTGTGAAGCTCTTCCCACACTGATCACAGGTGTGCGGTTTCTCTCCAGTGTGGATCGTCTCATGTCTTTTCAGATCTACTGACCAACTGAATCCCTTGTCGCAGTGTGAACACTTGTAAAGTTTTTCTCCAGTGTGAATCCTCTGGTGCCGTTTTAAAAGATTCACCAAAGCAAAAGTCTTCCCACACTGAAAGCACACATGATCTCTCACAGTGTTATGTAATTTCTGATGGGATTTTAAACTTTGCCGCCATGAAAAACTCTTTCCACATGAAGAGCATGAATGTGGCTTCTCCTTCATATGAACTGTCAGGTGTTTCTTCAGGGCTGATGAAACAAGAAATGTTTTGCCACATTGATCACATGCATGTGGCTTTTCTCCGATGTGGATTTTAATGTGTCCTTTAAGGTTTGATGAACATGTGAAACTCTTTCCACATTGATCACATTTGTACGGCTTCTCTCCTGTGTGGATCCTCATGTGGACTCTAAAACTTTGTTTGCGTGTGAAGCTCATCCCGCACTGATCACACGTGTACGGCGTCTCTCCAGTGTGGATCCACTCATGTCTTTTCAGATCTACTGACCAACGGAATCTCTCGTCACAGTGTGAACACTTATAAGGTTTTTCTCCAGTGTGAATCCTCTGGTGCCGTTTTAAAACATTCACTGAAGCAAAAGTCTTCCCACATGTAAAGCACACATTATCTCTCACAGCGTTATGTAATTTCTGATGGGATTTTAAACTTTCCAGCTGTGAAAAACTTTTTCCACATGAAGAACATGAATGTGGCTTCTCCCCAGTATGAACTGTCAGGTGTGTCTTCAGTTGTGATGCCCTAAGAAATGTTTTGCCGCACTGATCACACGTGAATGGCTTTTCTTCAGTGTGGATCCTCATGTGTCGTTTAAAGTTTGATGAATGCATGAAACTCTTTCCACACTGATCACATGTGTACGGCTTCTCTCCAGTATGAACTCTCATGTGAAACACAAGACTTCGTCTGTATGGGAAACTCTTTCCACATTGATCACATGTGTACGGCTTCTCTCCAGTATGAACTCTCATGTGAATCTTAAGACTTTGTTTGTATGGGAAACTCTTTCCACATTGATCACATGCATGTGGCTTTTCTCCCGTGTGGATTCTCATGTGAATCTCAAGAGCATTTTTGTATGTGAAACTCGTTCCACACTGAGTGCAGGTTAAAGATTTCTCAGGTCTTCTTTTCTTTAAAAATTTTTTTTTAATTTTCGAGTGACTCAGAGGTTTTTCTTCAGGTTGGACATGAGGTTTCTCCTCCACTTCACTCAGTTCTTCACTCTCCTCGTTCTCTTTCATTCGGTCTGAAATGAAAGAAAAGAAAAACAGTTTACATTTTCAGTAAAACAAAATAATTAAACAGGAATATGAATTGAAAGGACAGAAAAGTGAGCCCTGATGTAAAATCATTTTGATGCAATTTTATAAATTAATTATATGTCCCTGAAACTTCCCTCTATATTGATCTTCCAGTTTTTATTTTTAAAACATTATAGGCTCATTAAGGTGTGGGGAAAGTTTCACAAAACTTAAAACCAAGAATGCTGTCGTGTGCAATACGGAACTTGCATTTCTCGGCAGCACAACGTGCATGTTGGAGCACTTAAAGAGGAAACCTAAACGTGAGTTTGCTCCCGCTGGAGCTAACTAACTAGCGGTAAATCTTTTTATTAGAGAATGCGAAAATAATAACAACAATAATATATTTACAGTAATGGGATGACTCGGTTTGCATAAAATAAAGCATGATCATGTAACTTTTTCATACTGTTAATTAGGGCTGTGCAATTAATCGCAACCGAGAGTTGAAGAATGTTCAACTTTGGATAAAACGCAGTCAGCCATCCAATCAGAATAGAGGAGGGGCGGGGCAAATATACTACCTCTTGAACTGGCTTCCATCCAACTTCAGTTCTTGGACCAAAGAATGGTACTCATCAAGATGTTTTCGAGATGCCCTCAAAATCTCATGAACTCACACAGACCGGCATCTCAACGTTCACAGCTGAGCATTTTCAGCAGAGCGCCTGGCATTTTCAGCTGGCTAAAAGGCTTTGGTCGACTCGGGGCCTTAATGCTGCTGCCAAGAGATTTGTTTACATTCAAACATAGATTTTTTTTTTGTCTGTAATGCAGCTGATTAATATATTTGTATTTGTTTTTTTCTGTTGAAAGTGAACAAAATAATTAAACAATGCTTGAAGAGAATTTGTGTGTGATTTTTTTTGAGTTGGCAGAATCAGAAAACTTAAAGAGAATGACTTGTTTAGTTGGTTCAAAGTTCATTAAAACAACTATTTCAAAAGCGGAAGAGATTTTCTTGTTATATTTATTAGTTGAATATGTATAACTCAATGTTTTAACTAATTGCAAAAGCTGAATAATCGTTCAAAACTTACTGATTTGTGGTTGGTATAATTGACGATTAGTCGATTAATCGCTCTAATAATCGTTAGATTAATTATCAAAATAATCGTTTGTTGCAGCCCTAAACATGTGTAACCAATAGAAGGTTGATAAGTCACAGTGCGACCTCTTAGCTGAATTAGACAGCCCTTCAGACAAAGATTTTTCGGGACCTCACGTCAAATGAAGGGGTATGAGAAGGAGACCAATAAATGTAAGCGATTAGTCAGCAGAAGAGACGGCAGCGCGTGAGTGTTTTGCTTAATTTGTTACTAGATCTGTTGTTTAAATTATTACTTGCTGCTAGGAAGGAGTATTTCATTTTCTACCTATTTCTACTTTGCTTTTTCGTTGTAGTTTGTATATTTGATTGCACTTGTTATTATAATAATAGCCGTCGATCGGCTTAGTGTTATTTGCATTGCTGCCTTCCTGCACTTAAGTGCGAATTGTAGTTTCGATTTGAGCAATTGCCCTGCTATAGGTTGGCTGGGTGTGCTAATTAGAAGGCGGCCACATCTGTTTTCACTTTTGGTTTCGCTAGACTGTATTTATTGGATATCTGTGCGCTGACGCACTTTTCTCATCCCTTTCATACTCTCCTTTTCTGTCCTCTCTTTTCAAACTCTGTTTGAAAATGTGTTTCCAACACATTCCGGTTGTCTCTCAACCACGCTCTAAAACCAAACGCAAACGGCAATGCAATCTTGCTAACCTGCGTCCTATCTGCACAGCTTCTACTACACCTCTTGCTTTTTCTGTTGGTCTCTGGAATTGTCAGTCTGCTGTCAATAAAGCAGACTTCATTTCTGCTTTTTCTTTACAATCTTCACTCAGCATCTTGGGCTTGACTGAGACCTGGATTTGTCCAGAAGACTCAGCAACCCCAGCTGCTCTCTCTAAAAATTACTCTCTCTCACACACCCCCGTCAGGTTGGACAGGGTGGGGGCACTGGTCTGCTCATTTCAAACAATTGGAAATACTCAACCCATTCTCCCCTATCCAATTATAACTCGTTTGAATCTCTTTAAATTACATTAACAAGCGCCTATAAAACTCCAGGTTGTGGTAATTTATCACCCTCCTGGGCAAATTCTAGGCACCTTCCTAGAAGAGCTGGACGGGCTGCTGTCCTCATTCCCAGAGGATGGCAGTCCACTTTTAGTCTTTGGTGACTTCAACATTCATCTGGACAAGCCTTATGTTACAGACTTCCATTCACTCCTAGCTTCATTTGATTTCAGACGCCTTACCACTACAAGCACTCACAAATCAGGCAACCAACTTGACTTAATTTACACATGCAATTGTATTGCAGACAACATTTTGGTTAAACCTCTACATATCTCTGACCATTACTTCATTACATTTAACCTACATCTTTCTACCTGTGTGCCACCAACCCCGATACCGGTTACTTTTAGACGAAACCTACGCTCCCTTTCAACCTCACATCTTTCCTCTGTAGTATCCTCCTCTCTTCCCTCACCTACCCATTTCTCATCTGTAGATGTGAATGCAGCAACTGACACTTTATGCTCTACTTTAACTTCTTGTCTAGACAATATTTGTCCTCTCTCCTCCAGGCCAGCAAGGGCTGCCCCTTCTAACCCCTGGTCCGATGTTCTCCGTGAGCATCGGTCCAAACTCAGGGCAGCAGAGAGAAAATGGCGCAAATCAAAAGACCCGTCAGACCTGAGTATGTATCAGTCTTTGCTTTCATCTTTCTCTGCTGAAGTCCACACTGCCAAATCTTCATATTTCCACAACAAGATCAACAGCGCTCCAGACACATGTAATCTCTTCAAAACATTAAATTCTCTCCTCTGTCACCCTCCACCACCTCCCACCACTTCTATAACAGCTGATGATTTCGCCAAATTCTTCACAGACAAAACTAGAACAATTGGCAGTTAATTCTCAGCCCCACACACAGGACCTCCAACCAACCACATCCACTGCTAAAACTCCCATCTTCTCCTTTTGTCCCCTCATTGAGGCAGAAGTATCAAAACTTCTCCTCTCTAGCCATCCTACAACATGTCCTCTAGACCCAATCCAATCACACCTTCTCCAAGCAATCTCTCCCACACTTTTACCAGCACTCACACAGATCATCATCACATCTCTCCTCACAGGCACCTTCCCCACTGCATTCAAGCAGGCTTGGGTAACCCCACTGCTCAAAAAACCTACATTAAACACTTCACTTTTAGATAGCTACAGACCTGTTTCTCTCCTTCCATTCTTAGTCAAAACCCTCGAACGAGTTGTTTTCCACCAGATATCATTGTTTCTTTCACAGAACAACAAACTGGATGCCAACCAGTCAGGTTTCAGGAGTGGCCACTCAACTGAGACTGTGCTGCTGTCAGTCACTGAAGCCTTACGGATTGCAAAAGCTGATTCCAAATCATCAGTCCTTATTCTGCTAGATATATCTGCTGCTTTTGTCACTGTCATTCATCAGATACTCCTGTCCACCCTCTCATCTCTGGGCATCACAGGGATTCCTCTTCGCTGGTTTGAATCCTATCTCACTTAGAGATGCACCGATTGACCGCCCAGTGATCGGAATCGGCCGATTTTTCGCATGACTCATGTCTTGCCGATTCCGAGCCGATCCTTTTATTGCCAGTGGCGCAGGCAATGACGTCACACAGCCATGCGCACACTCACAGTCGCGTGTAAACACGTCCTTTCCTTACTGAATGAATCCACGTTTTTGAACGAATGGAGTGAGTCAATGATTCAGTGGCCCATTCACAAGGACAGTCACTTGCCTCGTTTCAGAATGAATCAGCCGTTCGAATGAATCAGTTGGATGAATAAATAAAGGACTCACTCATTAAAACAGACATTTGCCGCCACCTACTGGTGGTTTATTCATATAAAAAAGTATCATTGCATTTTTCAACATTTATTTGTATGTTTAAAAAATGTAAAATATTAATCTTATAAAATTTATGCATTTGAAATTTTGCAGTGTAAATGCATTTATGGCACCTCAGCTTCATCAAACTGTCTGTGTAAATGCATCTAATGCCACTTCAGATGCAGCTTCTGTTTCCTCATCAGTAGAAAGATAGAGTTTGTTAATACTAATTTCATTTGAGTGGGTAACAACGCTACAGTTTCTTATTATGCTAACTGAATTAATTGAAACAAAATAAGAATTTGATGTGAAAGATGACATTTAATAAGGTTAGAGGACAAAATGACCATTTATAAACAGTGGGAAATGACATCTGTTTTGTTACATACAGTAACTCATTTTAAGTTACCTATTTCTTCCTCTTTCCAGTCACAGACCACTTTATTTTGAGAGTTGTTTAAGTGAGAGAAAATCTGTAACTTAATCCAGATTGGGGGAATTGTAAAGTTTAATAATTTTTTTTATGTAAATAATTTTTGCATTGAAATTTGCATAGATATTTGTTTGTATATGCTGTCAATTATAGTTCTTAGAAAGAAAATCGGAATCTGCAAAAATCGGTATCGGCAGGTCACACTTCCAAAAAATCAGTAATCGGAATCGGCTAAGAAAATTGCAATCGGTGCTTCTCTAATCTCACTGGTAGGTCATTCAGGGTGGCCTGGGGAGGGGAGGTATCCAAAGCACATCGACTGATCACTGGGGTTCCTCAGGGATCAGTCCTTGGACCCCTCCACTTCTCCCTTTATACCACATCACTGGGTCCCATCATACAGGTACATGGCTTCTCCTACCATTGCTATGCTGATGACACATAGCTCAACCTCAACCAGATGATCCAACAGTAGCTGCACGGATCTCAGGCTGCCTGGAGAACATCTCGTCATGGATGAAAGAACATCACCTCCAGCTCAACCTGGCAAAGACCAAGCTTCTTGTTTTCCCTGCCACTCCAACTCTACAGCATGATTTCACCATCCAGCTAGGTTCTTCTACAATTACCCCATCAAGCTCAATCAGAAATCTTGGTGTAATCTTTGATGATCAGCTGACCTACAAAAAGACCACATTGCAAAGACAGCTCAATCTTGCAGGTTTGCATTGCACAACATCAGAAAGATCAGGCCCTTTCTAACGGAGCATGCTGAACAACTTCTTGTCCAGGCCTTTATCATTTCTAGGCTGGACTACTGCAATGCCTTTCTGGGTGGACTTCCATCATGCACAATCAAACCTCTACAAATGATTCAGAATGCAGCGGCATGATTGGTCTTCAACAAACCCAAAAGAGCCCATGTTACACCTCTCTTTATCTCCTTGCACTGGCTACCGGTTGAGGCTCGCATCAAGTTCAAGACATTGATGCTTGCGTATCGAACAACCACAGGCTCTGCACCCACCTACTTCCACTCACTATTACAAATCTACATTCCCTTCAGAAGTCTGAGATCCGCTAGTGAGCGACGCCTCGTGGTACCATCACAGAGAGGCACAAAATCACTTTCCAGATCATTTTCGTTCACTGTTCCTGGCTGGTGGAATGATCTTCCCACCCCAATCCAGAATGCTGATTCCCTGACAATTTTCAAGCGACAGCTGAAAACTCATGTCTTTCGACACTATTTGACTTCATCCTAAAAATAAATTAAAAAAAATAAATAAATAAAATTCTCGTTATTTATTCCTTCCCTTTCTAGCTTGTAATTATTTGGAACAATGCCTGAAACTTGGTATTACGAGTACTTCCTGTGCCTGTTTGCCTCTTTAAGATGAATTGCTTTATTTATTCCCCAATTGTAAGTAGCTTTGGAAAAAAGCGTCTGCAAAATGACTAAATGTAAAATGTAAATGTAGCATTTTTCAGAACTAATAAGGATTTTAATGACAAATAATCCTTTGTTTTATGTTACATTCACTGTGGTGTTCATAATTACGGTCGTGTTGTACAAAGAATCGTTTTCAAAAAACCCGCTAAAGTTAGCTAACGTTACACCAATAACTGATTGCATGATAGTCCCACAAAATATTTTCACGTCTGATACCTGATAACTTGACAGAATCCCATATCAGAAATAAAAGTCTAGTGGCAGGGAATTTGTTTATTTTTTTAACCGCACATCTGTTATCAACATACAACATATATAGAAATATACAGCAATGTAGCATATATAGCAATATTTCATGGTTTATATGTTTTTGTGGACAAAAAGTAGATAATTTTGATGTAGATAATAATTTTGATGTACTCTGCCTGACTGAAACCTGGCAATAGTAAATATATTGGTCACAAATGAGTCTACTCACCCGAGCTACTGTGTTGCATAAACATAGGCCCCGTCAGGCTGATCGTGGCGGTGTGACAACAATATATAGTGATATTCTCAATGTTACTCAGAAAACAGGATACAGGAGGACAACTCATTCGAACACTTCTGCTTAATGTTACACTGTTAGATATGCAAAGAAATCTCTCCTATCTCTTGTAACACTGTGTATAGACCGCCAGGGCCATATACAGATCTCCTAAAAGAATTTGCGGATTTCCTCTCAGACCTATTGGTTAATGTTGATAAAGCACTAATTGTCAGAAATTAAAATTCACGTTGATTATACAAATGATGCATTAGGACTTATTGACCTACTAAACTCTTTTGGAGTCGAGCAAAACGTCACCAGTCCCACTCATCCTTTTAATCATATGCTAGATTTAATTATATCGCATGGAATGGATCTTACTGATATAGATATCGTACCTCAAAGTGATGATGTTACTGACCATTTCCTTGCATCGTGCATGCTGCGTATTACTGATATTAACTATATGGCTCTGCGTTATCGTCCAGGGAGAACTATTGTTCCAGCCACTAAAGGCAGATTCACAAATTACCTGCCTGATTTATCTCAACTGCTCTGTGTACCCATAAATACACATGAACTAGACAACATGACTACAAACATGGGCACTATCTTCTCTAATACATTAGAAGCTGTTGCCCCCATCAAATTAAAAAAGGTTAGAGAAAAACGTACTGTGCCATGGTACAACAGTTATACCCATTCTCTCAAGAAAGAAACTCGTAATCTTGAGCGCAAATGGAGAAAAACTAACTTGGAAGTTTTTAGAATTGCGTGGAAAAACAGTACGTCCAGCTATAGACATGCTTTAAAGGCTGACAGGACTGAGCATATCTGCAAACCCATAGAGAATAACAAAAACAATCCAAGGTCTGTATTTAGTACAGTGGCTAGATTAACAAATAAACAGATGTCACCCGATCAAAATATTCCCTCACAGTTTAATAGTAATGACTTTATGAATTTCTTCAATGATAAAAGAGATAACATCAGAAATACAATAACAAATGTAGATTCTACGGCGTCTAGTACTTCAGCTTCATTCATTGCACCCAAAGAAAAACTGCAGTCCTTTACAACTATAGGACAGGAAGAGCTAAATAAACTTATCAGTGCATCTAAACCAACAACATGCCTATTAGATCCTGTACTCACTAAATTACTGAAAGAGTTGTCACCTGTAGCAGAAGAACCTCTTCTCAATATTAACTCGTCGTTATCTTTAACTGACGTCCCAAAACCATTCAAGCGGTTATTAAGCCTCTTATTAAGAAACCACAACTAGATCCTAGTGAACTGGCAAATTACAGACCCATTTCAAATCTTGTTTCTGTCTAAAATTTTAGAAAAAGTTGTCTGTTCAATTGTGCTCCTTCTTGCAAAAAAATGATCTCTGTGAAGCATTTAAAAAATTATGAGGTTTCAGGCCCCACCATAGCACAGAAACTGCACTTGTTAAGATTACAAGTGACTTGCTTCTTGCGTCAGACCAAGGCTGCATCTCATTGCTAGTTTTACTTGGTATTATTGCTGTGTTTGACACAATAGATCATGAGGTACTCATAGATCGATTACAAAACTATAGGGCTATTCAAGGGCAGGCTTTAAGGTGGTTTAGATCCTACCTGTCCGATCGCTACCACTTTGTTTATTTAAATGGGGAATCATCTCAATTATCACCAGTAAAGTATGGAATACCACAAGGACCTGTCCTAGGTCCTCTGCTATTTTCAATATACATGTTGCCCCTTCATAATATTATTAGAAAACACGGGATTAGTTTCCATTGTTATGCTGATGATACTCCACTATATATCTCAACAAGACCAGATGAAACTTCTTAATTATCTAAGTTAACAGAGTGTGTTAAAAATGTAAAAGATTGGATGACTAATAATTTTCTCCTATTAAATTCAGATAAGACAGAGACATTACTTATTGGACCAAAAAAAAAAAAAAAAAAAATTAAAATTAAATAGTACACAGAATCTCTTAAGATTATAATTTGCAACTAGACGGATGTCCTGTTACGTCCTCTACAGTCAAAAATCTGGGTGTTATATTAGACAGCAACTTGTCTTTTGAAAATCATATTTCCTATGTTACAAAAACAGCATTCTTCCATCTTAGAAACATTGCCAAGCTTCGAAACATGTTACCTTTTTCTGATGCAGAAAAGCTAGTTCATGCATTCATGACCTCTAGACTGGACTATTGTAATGCACTGCTAGGTGGTTGTCCTGCATCCTCAAACAAGCTACAGATAGTCCAAAATGCAGCAGCTAGAGTCCTTACCAGGTCAAGAAAATATGATCATATTACCTTATTTTTACGGTCTCTGCACTGGCTTCCTATTAAGTTCCGTATCACTTACAAATTATTATTACTTACCTATAAGGCCCTAAATGGGTTAGCGCCTGTATACATAACTAGTCTTCTATCACGCTACAATCCAACCCACTCCCTAAGGTCGCAAAACTCTGGACTCTTGGTAGTACCTAGGATAGCAAAGTACACTAAAGGAGGTAGAGCTTTTTCATATTTGGCTCCCAAACTCTGGAATAGCCTTCCTGATAACATTTGGGGTTCAGGCACACTCTCTCTTTTTAAATCACGATTAAAGACATCTCTTTAGCCAAGCATTCATATAATGCATCTCATAATCTTGTACTGCAGTATATCCGATCAAATGTGCATTATTATTATTCTTTAGCAGGTTGAAGCAAATATTTTGCCAGATGGAACAGCAACTCACGCTAATTATGTTCCTCTGTTTCTGTCCGCGGATGCGTCCAGTAACTAGAATTCAGAAGCTCCAGTCTGGATCAACCCTTAAATGATCTGAGATGACCGAACTACAGGAAGATAATGCCAACCTCAGAGGACGCTCAGACAACACACAATTACCAAATACCAGAAATACCATAAGTTAAATATATTAAGGTTCTACAATATATAAATATATTGTGGAAACTTAAATTCCTGTAGAGCTGCTTTGCAACGATTTGTATCGTAAAAAGCGCTATACAAATAAACTTGAATTGAAAATTGAATTGAATTGAAAAAGTAACATTGGATGTTTGCCACTAGATGGTTTTCATGGACTTGTTACCCAGCTGCGACAGACTGGGTTCGACTTGTGATCATTATATCATAACAAAGGTATGAAGTCCTGTTTTTATTTTGCATGTTGTCATTTGTACTCCCGACACAAACTACTATATTTCTGTTGCTGGAGCATCTATATCGTAAAACAGAGAACATGTATTGAAACTAAACCCTTAGACCTTTCAAACGATGTATAGTTTGTTAATATTATTAACATTTTTAGAAAGTAATCTATATGGTAATTGTAAACATTGAAAAACCACGTGACGTCAAGCTTGAACGTGGGCTAGTGCGTTTCAAGAGCCTGCACGTGGATCCCCAACTCATGTCACACCCTTCTGTTACAAATGTATAATTGCACATTTTCAAATGATTATTTGTTATATGTTGAATTTATGTTTTTAAAAAAGACACCTCAGAGTGTGATGCCATATCACAAGCGTTTCAGTGTCTGTTGAAATTTCACATGGTCAAAGTCTAGATTGACCGTGGCTTAAACTGGTTTAAAACAAGAATATTTAGCATTAGCTGTGTCCTACATGCTTCACTCAATGATTTTCTTCATTTTAATAAATATGGCATTTCCTAAAATTGTGAAATCATTTGGGCTCTTTTCTACAGCATGATGGGAGGACAAGAAAATAATCTCAATCCATTTTTACGCAAACTGTGCAGTGTTGACTGCATTCATCAAGCCTGTTACCAAAATTACTGTAAGAAAAATGATCTCTATAACTATGTATATCTCCTATAATTTATTAGAAATACAACTTTATCAGTAACTATAAATAAGCTTTGCTTAATTTGTGCTTACAACCCTGTCAGCCATTCTGGAAAGTTCATTTACTTCATACATTTTGGTGTTTACTGATTATTGCTTAAAAAAAACAAAATAACATCACACACAACATTGTAAACTATATTGAGAAATGTCTAACATTTTGGTAACATTGTAGCAAAAACATAAATACAATATTAATATAAAATAAAAGAGCTAAAACTACATTTAGATTGATCTGATGTTGACAATAAAAATAAAAGTTTCTCAAACCTCCCTTATTGACCATTTGCTGAAAACCAAAATATGAAGAAAACTTTGTACCCATTTCATACTAGTTTAAATATTTAGCTAAATCTGAAAAACTGCTTGAGGCTTTATAACAATGTTCTTCAGCATCATGAATGAATGAAGAATCAAGAATAAACACAAACCTCTCTGTTCTTCAGTGCGTTTCATTCTGCAGGGTTCTGGATCACTCATGTTCTCACTTTCCTCTTTAATAAACTCAGTCTTTGCAGATTTCATTTCTTCCTGATGGTTTGATGCTCGTCTGCACTTGTAAACTGACGGGAAAATTCCAGCATTTATTGGTGAAATCACTGACCGTGTGATTGTTGTGGGAGGAGCTTCACTGAACATGAATTGTGTTTGGAAGCAGCAGATCTGCAAAAAAAAACCAAAAAACAATAAACCATTTGCTGAGTTTGTGTGTTTTTAATTAAACATTTATGCATTTATGTAAGTTAAGCAGATGCCCTCCAATTTCTATCTTTGAAGAGACCATAGTCTAAGTGTTGTCTCTTTGTAAATCATTATATTACTATAGTAAAAGTAATAGCATTGACACAAGAGCACACCCATTGAAAATGCTCATTCAGTAACACTGCACGCACATAATTCACACATTCTGTGCACTTTTCTGACCTCATATTTATAAGAATATATCTGCATAGAAATATAAAGGAGAATATAAACTCTCCCATATAACAGTGATATTTTTGTAAATTTGATGGCACTCGTCTTCATAATTTTAATAACTACATTCGTAGCAATGAGGTAATTCAATTATTAACATATTATAGGTTTATACGTGCAGAAACTGATCATAAAATCTTCATTAAACAGAAAGAATACCACAAAACAACATTTTTATGTTTCCTGTGTTATAATTCACATTATGTCTAGATTTAAAATGTCCCACGTGGCTCATTATTAAGTATTTAGCAGTATCTGGTATTAATTTTAACCACAGTAACTACAACACATTTGATCCCCAAGGATAAACGTCAGAGAAATAAGGTTATAAATCAAATCGCAGCAGCAACACTTAATACCGGTTCGCATTCATTCCACGAGACAGTAACCGCAACAGTATCAGTGCAAACACTGACACAATCAAACACACAAAAACACAAACGCGCTCAGGTCTTCATGAACTGAATATGTTTTCCTCACACGTTTGTTGCCTGCTGTCCTGAGTGTGTAAATCAGCAAACAGACAAACAGCCCTGAACCCGATGAAAACAATACATAAATGAACCCGTATATATTGCTTAAACTCTATAAAGTATTTCATGGTTGTATAAACATGAGAAATACCGTGAACTGCTCGCCTCTCCTCAGAAGACGCCAGTCTTCTTCTTCTGGAGTTTTATGGCGGTTGGCAAACAAACGATAGGTGCATTCCCGCCACCTACTGGGCTGGAGTGTGGACCATTGATGGAATAGGAAGAACTTAAAAAAAAAAAAACATTCTAAATCCTGGTAAACAGATCTACTTTTTTTTAAGTATGTCATTAAAGCATTATATATTTTATAATGATTCAAGCCATTATTCAACAGAGTTTTAAGTGTATCATTTTCCCATTATTTTAATTCTTCCAACAGAAATGCTCTTTCATTATCATAAGCAGAACAATGTAATAGTACATGCTCTACAGTTTCTGGTAATCCACACAGACTACAGTTCCCAGACTCATGCTTATTTATTTTATATAGAGAAAAATGTGGCCAATGCCAAGTCTGGTAATGATTGTGTCTTCTCTTCTACTACCAAAATTAACTCTTTCAACCCCAACTTGATTTTGAATATGATAAAGATGTTTTCCTTCTTCTTCTTCTTGTAACATTTATTGGTGGTAGGTAAGCCAATTTTTGGTGCATTACCACGACCAACTGAATTAGAGTGTGGAGTTACAATGAGGAAAAACACATGGTGCATCTAAAAAAAATAGAATATCATGGAAAAGTTTTTTTTTTTTTTTTTTTGCAA
>JAFVLL020037792.1:0-14812 GCA_021397915.2 Tor tambroides
GCATCTATGCTAATATTAGTCTGTTTCTTTCTTATTCCGAGGTCACCGTAGCCACCCAGATCCAGACTGTATCCAGATCAGACGGTCACTGCAGCTACCTTGATCCAGTCCATATCCAGACCAGATGGTGGATCAGCACCTAGAGATGACCTCTATACCCCTGAATGTCAGTGGAGACCAGGACAACTAGATGAGCCCCAGAGACTGATCCCCAGTGAAGACCCTGTCTCCTAGACAGCCATCGGGACAAGACCACAGGAACCAGATGAGTCCTTTGCACAATCTGACTCTGCTTTAGCCTAGATTTAAACTGCTGATTTTGTCTGGCCAGAGGAGAATGACACTATTTCGACACACTATTTCCCCGTCTAAATACTGTAAAGCTGATATAAAGCCACCCAGCTTTATATCAAGCTGATGTAAAGCTGCATTGCCACAATTTGTATTGTTAAAAGCGCTATACAAATAATAGTGACTTGACTTGACTTGAAGAAAGATCAGCTGGAAGGATCTATGGGAAATGGAAGCAAATAAGATCAGCTTCATCATCAGAGCAACGTACGACTTGCTACCATCACCAATGAATTGCCAACAGTGGTACGGTGAAGATCCAACCTGTGCCCTTTGCCCAACTCCAGCAACTCTCAAACACATCATGACATGCTGCAAGACAAGCCTCACGCAAGGGAGGTACACCTGGAGACACAATCAGGTCCTCAAGATCCTAGCATCAGCTTTGGAGAGCAAGCGACCAACTCCCAACCTTCCAGGACAAGCAATCTCCTGATTTGTGTCATCATTAGCAACATTGTTTGTCAGAGAAGAACAAATAACACCTAAAAATCCTCCCAAGTCAGAATCAGGACAATTTTGTCTGGCCAGTGACTGGAAAATGCTGGCAGACATCGGACAACAGTTAATCTTTCTGCCTGAGATTGCCCTGACCAACCTAAAGCCAGATTTGTTACTCTGGTCCCCCTCACTTAGAGTGGTATGTATCATAGAGCTCACTGTTCCTTGGGAGAATTTGATTCAGGAGTCCTATGAGTGAAAGAAGCTGCGCTATGCAGAGCTTGTTGCAGAAATAAAGCAGCATGGCTGGAACACCAAAGTTTATCCAGTTGAAGGGTTGTAGAGGATTTGTGTCATCATCAGTTATCAGACTACTGAAAGAACTCAGAATCCATGGTCAGGCCTTATGGAAGACCATCAGAGAGGTCTCAGAGGTGGCAGAAAGAAGTAGCCAGTGGATTTGGCTCAAGCGGAATGATCCGTGTTGGGCCCCAAGTAAAGCATAAATCACTCAATAACTCCCATCTGTCAAAATATCAGCCAACCGCAGATTTTATCAATTCTGGTAAGGGTGGAGCACGGGCAACAAGCTGAGGACTGATCATCCTGCAGTGGGCCACCCTTGTGGAGAGTGTATAGTGATGAAAGGCCGAAACACCCAAGGATGCAAGGGCACACTACTGTGGCCTGTGCTCTATCGAAACAAATTGTGCCCAGATCAAGATTTATCTCCTATACAACTCGGAGAATTCCAGTCAGCTGATTGTCTACCATTCTTAGCAATAAGGTAAATCTCAAAAGAGTGCTCACCACTTATTGGTACAGCTTTTAGCATCTAGTCCTGTGTTCTTCTTTGATTATGTTTGTTTGTATTGATTGTTATTCACAGATTGTAAAACGTTGATTGGAAAAGTCAACTTAAGAAAAGATCGTTATTCACAGATTGGAAAAGTACTGATTGTACAGATTGTTCTTTTTGTCTTTCAAAACAAAATAAAACCATTATTATTTTGTGTTTGCAGATGGTGTTATGTACCATCTGCCAACACAAAATGACATGTGCGGTGTAAAGAAATCACATAAATTATAGGAGAATTTACATGCCTTTGAAGTTTTGGTCAAAAGAGTACATCTACTTATACAATGTTGATATATTTTGCATCTTTATTCAATATTTAATATATATATTAGCAAACCTCTTCATAATGCCTGCTGACAAGCGCTTCATTACAAAAGCATTAATAATGAAGCGATATCTGATAAACATACACATAAACAGCAGATTTACATGCAATCTCCATGCTAACATCTTCAATATACATCTTAAATGTCTTAGTAACACTATGGGCCTGTTTACACCTGGTCACTTCATGCGTTTTCTCTGATCGGATATCTATCTGATTTGTTAAAACATTTCCATCTACACTTAAATTTGGGCCATATGCAAATTTAACAGAGTTCACGTCAATGAAAGCAATAGATATGCGCTGTATTTTATTAATTATCAACTAATTTCAATATCAGAGATCGCAACAGGAGAGAGTGTGGCATCAGCACTGGAAAGATAGGTTAGTCTCATTACTTTTAATGAAGATGATTGTGTGTTGACTGCCCCCGAGGGGCAGTCGTGGCTTAATGGTTAGAGAGTCGGGCTTGTAACCTGAAGGTCGCCCGTTTGATTCTCGCACCGGCAGGAATTGAAGGTGGGGATTGTGAATCAACAGCACTCTCTCCACCTTCGATACCATGACTGAGGTGCCCTTGAGCAAGGCACCAAACCCCTAATTGCTCCCCAGGCTCTGAAGCAATGGCTGCCCACTGCTCCGGGTGTGTGTGTTCACAGTGTGTTTGTCTTTGTTCACTACTCACTGCTGTGTGTGCACTTTGGATGGGTTAAATGTAGAGCACCAATTTTGAGTATGGGTCACCATACTTGACAATACGTCACAACTTTCTTTCACTTAGAACTTTCAGTTTCATTTGTGGCAGTTTGCGTGTTGGCTTGATGAAGAGATACTCAGTTACTCATCTGCAGTGATGCTTGTTGCATTAGTGCTGTCGTATCTGACTATAACATGCCATATAGCCTATAAAACGCTCTCACATGTCTATTATTTTGGGAGGAGTAAAATTAGCATATGTGTTTTCAACAACCAGATGCATTTACACTTGTCCAGTTTCGTCTGGAACCTCCTGAAGTGGTTTGAGTGATCGGATTTATATCCGTCTCAAATGCGTTTTATAAGGCATTTACACCTGGTCTTTTCAGGATCGGATAGCTATCCAATCAGAAACAAATGCATGAAGTGACCAGGTGTAAATAGCCCCTATATGTAGGCTACACGTTTTAATAGGAATATTAGCAAACATACGAAAAACACACTTTCAAATAAGTCTCTCACATCATAGACTTATGTGGTGTATATGTGTAATATTTATTAGGCGACGTATTTGAATATGCCTTTTTCATTTGTCACTTCGTGTATTATCAAATGATCAATATACTACTTACCATCCACACCAACCACCTCTGACACTACCTCCCATGCTTTTTCTTTGGCTTGTAAGTCCTCAAACATTACATTTTTCGGGTCATAAATAAATTTTTACTTTTCTACATCTATGATGAGAAGAGTGTCATCCATTTTGTCGTCTTCCATGTGTACTTTGAAGATCCCTGTCTGGCTACACCGGACGTCATCACGTGCGTTTGTTTATGATCCGTGATGTCAGCATGACATCTGTTTCTATGCCAACATATAGGCCTATAAGCTACACAATATATATTACAACTTGCTAGGAAATTGTTGAACTTCATGGTAACTGTTTAAAGGGGTCATCGGATGCCTATTTTACACAAGTTGATATGATTCTTTTGGGTCTTACTGAAAAGTCTATAACATACTTTGGTTAAAATTTCTTGATGGTGGTGTAAAAAACACCTTCTTTACCCTGTAAAAATCAGCTCTGTTTTCAGCACACTGTTCTAGTCGATATTACTTTAAATGCTAGTGAGCTCTGCTGACTCCATCTCTCTCTTCCGTGGAGTGACGAGCAGATTATAGATATGTGTAGATTTCCTATTCAACCGCTCCAGATACTTTGACGCATCAGCCATCTCGCATTCACCATAATAATGAATAATGAATATTCAAAGATATACTAGCGTATAACTTGCTGTTGTAGACGCACACAGTCAATGTGCTCAAAGATTCACAGACCGTTCCAAAAATGGCGGATGGCCTACGTATCGCGGCCCATAGAAACAGTCGATAATGAGGCATCTAGGTATATATATATCTATGGGGCATACTAAACTTCAGCTGTGAAACTGGCTAACTAGCACATTATTAGGAAAGGCGATTTACAAAGATTCATAATACTCAATTCTTCTGTAGATAAAGCTGGATCACAAATGATTCGGGCGAACATAGACGCATTTATGTAGATCGGGAATCGGCACATTCCCTTCAAAATGAAAGTAACGTTAATCCTCTGCGTCTTCAGCTGCTCAGATGTCGGGAGTAAATGATGACTGCTATATTCATTATTACATCCGACAACTGAACACTTCAATCTCTTAATCGGAGATATCTTGTCTTCCCCTGAACTGGAGTCAACACAATGATGGACAGCTCTTAGCTCACTCAGGGCAGGTCTAAGGTAAGACGGCCTTGTTGATCAACTATCGTGGGAGGGGCCTGTACAGAACTACGTCTTTCTGACAGGAACCTCAGAACAGCCTGAACTGAGAAAGGGGATTTTAAATTAGGGATTAAAAAAAACACTGGGTGTATTTTTATTATTATAGGATGGATGTGTACACACACTTCTAACACACATTTATGTTCAAACAACTTGTAAAGTGAATTTTGCATCCGATGACCCCTTTAAAATACATTACATGCCATTTACAAACTTTAAAGATGGGTTTTTTCGTGTAAATTGTGTGCATTTTGGCCATAAGCATTGGCTCTGTCACAAATTCTGCCCATGGTCTTCCATCATTCAGGGCCGATTATTGTTTAGTGCTTATTGCTCTCCTGATAGCTACATTACCGAGCCATACCGTGTTTTTCTAAGCCTAGTCAGTCCTGTTTATTACCTGTTTAACCCATGTCTTAATTCTAGCCTGGTTTACTTCAACTAGTCTCTTCTCTGCCTGTCTGTCCTAGATTTTAACCTTCCTCAGATTAGTCTTTTTTCTTGCCCCACTCAGATACTGTTCGCCCCCTTGTCTGGACTATAGCCTGTTAGCTGGATTACTCCTTCGTCATTACGTTTACGTTCGCCGCTGTTTGACCAATGCCTGTCCTTGGATTACTCTTTGTCTTGCCTGTGCCATACCTGTTGTTGCTGTGAACTATACACTTGAATCATTAGTAAACCCTGCATTTATAATAATATTTCGTGTTTTCCCTTTTTTTTTCTACTTTTTTTTTTTTTGCATATCCATATTGTATTCACATGTCCAAGACACACATTTAGAGCATATACATATTTGATTACAATTTATTTTAAAGCATTCATACAGTCTAATTCTACAATTAAGTAATGAGTTATTAATTAATATTAATTAATAAACAACATGTGCTCAGGGTTAGAGTGAGGATTAGGGTTTGATTTCAAGTTAGTTGCATGTAATTATGCTTAATTTACTGTTACATGTAACATGTAAGAAGGACACTGTAAAATAGAGTGTTACCAAATATTCCAGTAAAATCCTAGCTGGGTGTTAACCTGTTAACCCGCACCAGTGCGCTCTCGCACCGAACGCTCTTTGTTTGCACGTCATTGTTTTGGAATAAAATAAATGAAGCGGGACAAAGTTAATTTTGACAAACTATATATCATTCTGAAGGTCTAAGCCTCAAGCATCGACGATAGATCGCTGTTTTTCGATTAAAAGCTTATAAGGAATGTATTTGCTACATTTGTGTAAGCAGTACACATCAAAACATGCAGAATAAAAAAGCAGTACGTACCATTATCATTGTAATAACGAGTCACAAACGCGTCCACTGCTGAAATCCCGGTTTAGTTAGAAAGATAAGGGTCCACAGAACAACATCTCTTCCAGCACTTTTAGTCCAACGAAACAATAACGTTGTAATTTGGATGGATATTCCTTTGTTTACGTTTCTTTTCTTCGGGAGAGTTATTGTTTGTGTCCGTTATGGAATAAATTACGCTCAAAAACAGCATCTTGGTGGTAAAAAAACAACACGGTTTTGTAGCATACAGTTTTACAAACAGAATGAAACCATCCAAAAAAAAAAAAAAGTCACAGATCCGCGGAATATTGTTTATTTGAATTTGGCGCTCTCTCGTGACAGTGCGTGACGCACGCTGTGACGCTCCTGTCATCTGATGGGGGCGCAACTTAGCTATCGCCTTTTTGCACAAATAAGTATTTTTCTTTCTTTTTTTCAACATTTACCATATATGTGTGTGTGTGTGTCTTGTGTAGAACGTGACTGTATATGCATGATTTACATCTCTATAAACGCACATCAGCGTGTAATTACCGACTTTATGACGGCTGTCAATGACCGGCTATTATTGATGATGTGTGTTATTATCATCTCTATCGACGGACATCAGCGTGTGATTACTGACTGCAATCAGTGTGAATGTCTGGCAATATCAGTTTATCTCTGGCAGTCAGAGTATTGAGTATGTAGGCTACTAGACACAAAGCAAATTCTTCTTTTTTCTTTTTTTTTTCTTTTTTATTACTCAAATTATTCTTATTGTATTTTTTAGTGCTCAAATAAATCACTTATATGATGTCTAAAATTCTGTCTATTATTTTATAATTGAAAAACTATGTATAATGACTAAAATAGTTTGTGGAATTCTTCAGTACATTTGGTGGTAATTTTCATCAAACAGAGGGGGGTGGGGGGACTAGAAATATTCTCAGAAAAATGATTGCAGGAATCTCATTTTTCAAGGTATCGCCTTCAAATTTGACCTATAAACTCATTAGACATGTGACTTTCAACCCATTACTTTTCTGGACTGCTCCAGGACTTATTTTATGTATTTGTTTATGAAATAAAAAAAACATTCAGTGTCGTAAAACATTTTCAAGGCACTTCAGTGCCTATAACTTTTTATTTTTTTGAGCATTATCAACTCTGGATGATGGATAGTAAAGCCTAGAGTGTCTTCTTTCCAAAGATACCTAAATTGTGTGTGTAGCACATTATTGTCAGGAAATGTTACCATTTTAATTTAGGTAGGTCATTTTCAGCTGTGAGGCCCAAAATGGGGGGTGCAGGTTAATAGGTTAATTTACAGGATGACATGTGAATGACAGTCTAGTGATAGTTCTGTAAATCCTTGAGAAAAGAAATAAAGTGTGAATGTGTTGTCTCAAGGTCAGGGGGTAACATTTGTTGATAAAATGAAGAAATTTGATGGCCATAGTGAAGACTTCAGAAATTTATGGTGTAGTCCTACAGACTACAAGAGAAAGCCATTTGTAACTCACATTAACTTCCCAGTTATGCTAGTCAGGCCTGACAGGGTGGTGTGGTCATAGCCAGGACTTTTGCTGGTTCCCTTGGTATCACTGTTTGCTTTGATGTCTCCATGCAATCAAATGTACTAATTCTGCATGTCCAGGTTTACAATGCATAAAGGCAGAATATTAAAATAAGAATATTTTTTAGGGTTTTTAACTATACATTTGTTATTATATAGTTTAAATATTAAACTTTCACATTTAAATTGGTGATATACTGTATAATACAAGGTCATTTGTGCATATTGTTACAGCTGTACTTATAGCAAAAAAAAAAAAAAAAAAAAAAAAAAGATGAAGAAAGAATTAAAACTAGCACCAGGACGCCGGCGCACTGAACGCTCTTTGTTTGCACATGTCATTGTTTACGAATAGATTAAATGAAACGGGACAAAGTTAATCTTGACAAACCATATATCATTCTGAAGGTCTAAGCCTCAAGCATCGATGATAGATCGCTGTTTTTCGATGTAAAGCTTATAAGGAATGTATTTGCTAAATTTGTGTAAGCAGAAATATTCTCAGAAAAATAATTGCAGGAATCTCATTTTTCATGGTATCTTCTTCACATTGGAAATATAAACTCATGAGACATGTGACTTTCAACCCATTACTTTTCTGGATTTCTCCAGGACTGATTTCATGTATTTGTATATGAAAAAAAAAAAAACATTCAGTGTGGTAAAACATTTTTCAAGGCACTTCAGTGTCTATAACTTTTTATCTTTTTGAGCATTATCAACTCTGGATGATGGACAGTAAATCCTAAAGTGTCTTCTTTCCAAAGATACCTAAATTGTGTGTGTAGCACATTATTGTCAGGAACTGTTACCATTTTAATTTAGGTAGGTAATTTTCAGCTGTGAGGCCCAAAATGGGGGGAGCAGGTTAACAGGTTAAATAAATTTTTAAACACAGTAAAGTACTATGTGCCATAAGTATTTTATTGAATATTAGAGTTGAAATTGTTACAGAACATCAGTGAGATAATTAGTTTTATGAAGACATCAGAAGTATGGTGTTTGTGCCTCATTGTTTAGGACTAAATAAATAATTTCAGAAAATGAAGTTTTATGATAAACAACACTGTGAAACCAGTAAGTAGCTTTTTAAAAATAATCTTATGTTATATTTTAAGTACTTATTCTGGAAAATGGGCAACTTTTGAGCACTGCAATGTTTTTGCGAATTTCTGGCAAATTTAAGCCATAAATAAGGGGATTCAAAACAGGAGGGATAACCAGAAATTCCACTGAAAAAATGACAGCCACAGTCTTAAATTTGTCTGAATCATACCGACTTAAAGCAATATCACAAAATGAAGCTATAGAGTAGTTAACAAAGCTTATAATGTGAGGAAGACATGTTTGTAATGCTTTGCCCCTAAATTCTTTGGAGCTTTTTTGACAAATGATCAAAATTCTGACATAGGTATAGAAGATGAAGAAGGCAGGGAGAAAAACTGTTGTTGTTGTGACAAAAAATCCAATTATGTTGTTACTCAAAGTAGAAGTCCCACAAGACAGTCGAACCACAGACCAGTTGGAACAGTACAGTCGTGGTATGTCAGTCCCACACAAAGGCAACCTGGCTGAGAAGAAAATAACCAGACCCATAGAAAACACTGCATAAAGTGATGCTAGTGCCATGTACAGTGTTGTCACTTTTGAGGTCATAATTTTATGATATTTTAAAGGATTGCATATGGCAACAAATCTGTCATATGCCATCAGAGTTAATATGGTATATTCAGACATTGCATAAGTATAAATCGTAAAAATCTGAACAAAACACGCTGGCCTAGAAATCGTATTTGTGTCAAAAAGGAGATCAAACATTAGCCTAGGGAAGAAACCAGCTGAGCCACAGAGATCATTGACAGACAAACAAGATATCAGTATGTACATTGGCTCATGAAGAGATCTCTCTTTAAAGACCACAAACAAAATAATGGCATTAAATAATATAATTGCTAAATAAACTGTAAGTGTCAATATTAGGATAAGATATCTCATGTGAACAAAATCCTTGAACAAAGTGAAATAAAAATAGGAAGGCATGGTTCCATTTTCCATTTGGTGATCAAAAAAGATTTTTAAAAAAGTGAAATTGCCACTCAAAATAAATATCTGGATTCAGTTTCTGTCTGTTATCTGAAGAGTAAAGCATCCAAGTCGTTGTTGATGTCCCTTGTTCAGTCTAAAATTTCTTTATTTGCTCCAGCTAATTTTTAAAGTAACAATCAAGGTGAAGAGAACTGATTGTTGATGCTGATTGTTGACGCTGATCTGAGGCAACTGCTCAATTTGCTGTAAGCAGATTATATAACAAGAGCTGATACCATCTGGGTCTTTTCAAACTGTACACATGAGAATTGGCCACATTCATTTTTGCTGTTCATTAAGTTAAAACTTATCTTTTACAGGACGGCTGTTGGTTTTTATTTGATAACATTGGTTTGGGGTAAGCACAACCATGTATAACTTGAATGAGCAATAAATTATATAAGTAGAGAGGAAAATGGTACCGATTACTTTAAGCTACACAATATGTCAGACTGAATGTAGCTATATGTATATGTATGTATATTGACAAAAGATATATGAACATATCACTCAGCAGTAGAACCCAAAATAAGCAGAATTCAATGGAAGAAAAATAAATGTAATGAAGCCAGCTTCAGCACTGCCTTTGTAATCTTGACTGAATTGCTATGCAACTTTTATAATGGCTGTTGTTGTTTATTAAATATTATTATTTAATAAATGTTATTTTCTAAAAAAAAATTGTAGTATGTAATAGTATTTGGTATTGGGAAACGTCTGAGTGTTAGTGATGGTGATTTTGGTTACATTGCTATGCTGTTAGATGGTGACAAGAGACTTTGTGAGTGAGTCAGCATCAAAGATTTTTATATTTAAAGGAACTGAAGGTTGTAACCAGCGACAATATTTTTATTTTCAATAAAACGTTGTAAGATGCAACCAACAAATGCATTGACCATCATTGTCGTCGAAGATCCCCTTAACAGTTGAAAGGATACTACAACAAAATATATCACTTTCCTCAGTGGATATTGAAACTAATATTTTATTGTGAATCTCATAATACTCTAATGTAGTGATGGGAGAAACAAAGCTTTTCAAAGCTTCAAATCAACTGAACTGTTTTAAAGTGTTTCGAAATACCACACTCTGGCGACTCTTGCTGGTCAGAACAGTGTAAATGCAACAAAAACTCAGGCCAAACATGCATAAAAACAGCTTTTACAAACCCATTGCAATCTTAGAGATCTCACAATTCATGGATTCACAGAGCTAGCCCCCAGTGCTGAACCACTGAAATTTCGAAATATTTTGAAACAGTTATGATGTAACAAAGCAGTTATGTCAGTTAGGAACCTGTGATTTGAAACATGTTCTTAAAGGTTTCAAGGCTTCATGAAGCAGTGCTTTGAAAGCAGCCGTAACTACTCTGCATTGTATAATAAACTTTCAATGAAGCAACTCATACCCCTTTTCCACCAGTATGAACTGGGTGCTAGTTCAGAGCCAGTGCTATTGTCGGTTTGGAGTTGGCGAGTCTTCTAAGAACCGGTTTGCCTTTCCACTGGCTAGAGAGCCACCACAGAGCCAGGTCTTACGTCACTGAATACATCATCAGTGTTCATTCATTACTAGTTATAAAGTGAGGTTTTCAAATTAGTAATAGAGGCTTGGGCTCATCTTTTAAACTGTCAACCTGAGATTTGAATTTGTGGTGGAAGTCGTTCTGCAAAGGGTTTAAAGACACTCCGTGGTTATTTCCTATTTATTTACTGTTATTATTATTATTATTATTATTGAATACATTGAAGGGTACAAGAAAGCATATACACAAAGAAATTAGATGGAGTGTTGCAAATATATTTTTCATACGTTTGTGGTGCTTAGCTTCAGTTAGGCAGTAGGTGGTGCAATTGTGCTAAAATAACATGCCCTTGAAAATAAGACACCCCTTTTGTGTGTGTGTGTGTGTGTGTGTGTGTGTTTACAGTGTAGTTAAAAGTGATAATTGGTCCCTAAACTAAAGCGTTACCCAATCATTTATTTCCAAATATATCAATGATTTGTAAAATACAACTGCATTATAACAAGTATTTTAATTACTATAATATGACAGTTTTTATATAATGTTTGTGAATTCATCACTGTCTAAATGTAAGGTCACTGCAGGTCAAAGATCACTCAAAGTTAATGTGACCTTTTTTTTTTTTTTTTTTAATACATCACCAAATGATGCAACAAAGATAAACATGTTATTAACATGCCATTAAGTTGTTTTCACTTCTAAAATGGTCCCTTGACCATCTCAGGAAAAGATACTGTTACCAGGTCTCCCGGCGGTCCAAAGTAAATGGACCTTCAGGTTAATTAGACAAAAAAAAAAAAAAAACACTTTAATTAAGTCCCTTGGCTTTAATTAAGTCCCTTGGTCAAATGGCCAAGACTAGTCCCAATGAGGCTCATCACTGTGGCATTAGATAAAAATATTGCATCACTAGAAAGAGTAGGCCAAGCAGGTGACACTGAAATGGGAATGGTGGTGAAAAATGTAAAGACTCACAACAAATAAAAATAAATAAATAAAATAAATGTGGTGAACACAGTTTTATTCTTATTTTACTTAAAATAACACAAGTGTCTGAAGAAGTCCCAGAGAACACCCCAAACATAAAATTCTAAATGTACCTCTATGGACTAGAGGGAAGAGGTGAAAAGGGAAGAGGTGAAAAACAAGAGCTATGTAATACAGAGAAGCAATCTATGAGATGCTGATTGTTACTGCAGTGAGAACACACTTGACCCACAAGGAACTGCGATGAATGCATTTTATAAAATTTAAAACACGTGTGAAAACTTCAAATCTGACAACCTTCCAAATTTTACTGACAGATCTGTGGTGTAGGCTGAAAACAGACTGGGCTATTTTTCCCAAAAACATTTTAACAAACTACGTATGATCGCAAGTTCCATTGTTACCAACATAGTTAAATAAAGATTCACAGGCCTGACAGCTATAGGTTTTTCTCAATTTCAAGGTGATAATACACAGGAAGGCATTCCAGGAAGGCATACAACTTTCTTAGCAATGTTACTGGGTAATGTTGCCATCAATGAAAAACCAGGTGAGACACAGGGCCCACGACTGATCGAAAGTATCCAGATAGAAATTTGTTGCCTATTTTCAATGGGAAATTGCCCAAGCAACATTGCTCAAAAAAGTTGCCTTGTCTATCATCACCTTCACATCTGTTTTGATGGCTCCATGCATGCAGGAGTATTATTCATGCAGGACCACATAAAGAACATCTGTAAAGATGTTAATAGTAATAATATTAATAATAATAATAATAATAATGATATTTTTCATAACAGAACTCAAAACTGATATGGTACAAATGATCCTGCTCACAAGTTTAGATCCCTTTGATACTTATTATGGTGTAGCTTCAATAGTATGATCTATAACTTACTTGTTTGTGATAGTTGTGCATGAGCCCCTTTTTAAGAAAAATCATTGAGGTCCTGCACATTCTTTGGTTTTCCATCATCTTCTGAACACTGGCTATATGATGATGAGATCCAGCTGTTCACACTTAGGACAACCAAGGGACTCTGTTTCTCATGAAAGTTTGTTGACATCAAAAACTGTGCATCTAAAGAAGCTTAATGGTATGTTGGCGCAAATAATTGCGAATATGATATACAGTACAATACAATGCAATATTTGGCCCAGAGGACATTTTTGTTCCTTTACTTTCGTTATACATAATTATTGTCATGAATCCGGTCCGTGGTCTTGTCTGCTCGCCACCAGAGGTCGCCTTCTGATTATATTAACTCTCACACTACACAGACTTCCACATGTCACCATGGACTATTATATATATATATATATATATATATATATATATATATATATATATATAATTTAGTCAAGACAATAAAATTCCCAGTGCCTTTCGCGTCGGCATATTGATGCCAAGGTTTCTCATTTAAAGCAATGGAGGACCCTGCACATTGAAAAATTATGCTAAAGGAGTACCCTGTGCATCAAAAAGTGACGCCTAAGGGTCCTGACTAAGCGTCAATATGTGTGACAACTGACAAGTTGGGAGTGAGAATGTGTTGCAAAAACAGGTCGAGAAGAAAAGATGCATTTTAACTGCAAAAGAATTACGAAATAAGGTGAAAAATTAGGTGGGAAGCCATCAGGAACCATTTAGTCTCCAGTTCCACCATTTTCCAGAACTGAAGCATACTCTGGAGTATCTGGAAGTACACAGTGTCAGGTTCTCAGAGACGTTGCTAAGGTAAAGAATTCTGAAACATAACCTCTGTTTAATAAGAACCACTAACTGAGGTGTTGTAAAATACATTAAGACTGATTTTTGAAAAAAAAAAAAAAAAAATTATGGATAGATAGATTGAGAGTGACTTTTGAGGTACCAGCACCAGTTCAAGTAAGACATGTGAATGTTTTTTTGCCTTGGGAATACTCTGTAGTGTCAGCTCTTCATTTATACAGATATAAATTTTGTCTGGATTGTGTCAGATTTTGTATCTAATAAAAATGTTTTTTGTTGTTGTTGTTGTTTTTTTGACATTCCATTCATTCCTATGGGGGGTCAAATTGACCCGCAAGGGAAGGATTTGTTCCTTTTTTTACACCCACATAAAGTCTTCGAATCCACTCAGTTTTTTTGTCTGCATGATCCTTGTTCAAATGTGACAACATTAAATAAAAAACCCCCCACAGTTTTTTCGACTTTCCATTCATTCCTATGGTTGGGTCAAAACTACCCACGAGGGAAGGATTTGTAAATATTTTATAGTGGAGTCCCATGGTGCAGATGGACCACGGCGGAGAGGAGGGAGCTAGGAGCCATGGCGGAGCCAACGGCCAACGGGCCGAGGTGGAGTCCAGAGCTTAGAGGTTGGAGGCGGAGTCAAGGGATACTCCGACCACTGCGACGCTGGAGGATGGCAGTCCTGCGGAGATCGCACCGCATAGCTGGTGGGCTGAGGGCGAGAGAGGGGCTGCCAGACGACAGCGGAGGAGGAGGCAGGAGCGGCTGGGAAGGCGGGCATTTGTGAGCCTCTGGGCTTTCAGGCCCGAACTCAGGCACGGGAACCCTCTCTGGGCTTAACTCTGGAACGGGAGCCCTCTCTTCCTCAGTGTGGCACAGTCGCCGTGCCATACTCGAGAAGGGTGTTCCTGCACAACCGGAGGCTGCAGTTTTAGGACCGCAGTTTTAGGACCGCAGTTCTAGGACCCTAGTTTTTTTGTGACAGCGCCACCTACCGAACTGGATGATATGGCTGCAGTTTTAGGACCGCAGTTCTAGGACCCTAGTTTTTTATGACAGCGCCACCTACCGAACTGGATGATATAGCGGCGGCTGCAGTTTCCAATAGTATCTGTCTGCGGACTGCAAGAGAGAGG
>JAFVLL020037793.1:5524-138105 GCA_021397915.2 Tor tambroides
TCAACTGTTTTAAATATTGATAATAATAATAAAAATGTTTCTTGAACAGCAAATCAGCATATTAGAATGATTTCTGAAGGATCATGTGACACTGAACACTGGAGTAATGATGCTGAAAATGTAGCTTTGATCACAGAAATAAATTACATTTTAAAATATATTCAAAGCAGTTATTTTAAATAGTAAAAATATTTCACAATATTACTGCTTTTGCTGTATTTTGGATCAAATAAATGCAGGCTTGGTGAGCAAAAGATAATTCTTTGAAAAAACATGAAAAAAAAATCTTACTGTTCAAAAACTTTTGACTGGTAGTGTACCTCCTTCAGTAATTGGGATAAGTCATTCATATTGTGGCACAAACTGGAGAGAGAGAGAGAGAGAGAGAGAGAGAGAGAGAGAGAGAGAGAGAGAGAGAGAAAAAAAAAGAGGATTTCTTTTGTGGAACTGGGGTGGGTGACAAAAAAAACAAACAAAAAAAAAACAGAAATGGCACTTCATGTCAAAAACGTGTTTAAAAGCATGCCAATTAAACTTTTTTAGAAATCCTTGGCACAGATTTTGATGGTAACCAGGTACAGTTCCAGCAGATGGAGCCATGCAGTCACATACACCACTGACAGGAGCTATTACAGATGAGGCTGTTGACATTTAAATTAAAATGCAGAGAATTACAGCCGACGGCACTGATTGCATTGACCTTGCCATCAGGCAGAGCAGGTACTTGCACACAGGCACAGAGATTTTCTTTTGCGTGACTTTATTTTACCAGACAACCCTTAATTTGACGCTATATAATTTGAAGTTTAATGTGGAGGCTGGTGGAAGACAGCATCTCCCTGGGTAACTTTCATAATTGTGACTAATGGTTGACAATTAAACAGCAGCTTGTCACATCTGTGAAGAGTCTCTCGAGTGTCTGGATAAATGTCAGATATTTTCAACCAATGCTGCAGTGATGTTCCATCCATTATGCAGTGAAAACCCAAGCAACTTCTTCAAAGATCTAAAATGTTTTTTTTGGGGGTGTTCACAGATTCTTGGTAATGAACTCAAATCAGATCATAAATAAATAATAAATTATTGAAATATCTAGGTATTAAACTGGGGTTTAAGGGGATGCATTTGTATAGCATATATTAGCATATGTATTGTATATATAAAAAAACACAAATCATAAAATAAGGCATGTGTTAGTTTAGTGGTATTATTATTCTTTTCAATGTACACAGTCCTAGTTTCAAAAGTGCAGCGTGTTAAAGAACTGCAAAGAAAGCTTTGTGATTACAAAATGAAACATTAGCTGAAGCACCTAAATATACACACTTATCTTTTATATAGAAATGAAATTTTAACCTAAAATCTTGATGTTGAAAGTTAAAGCTGTTAACTACCCTAATAAAAAGTAAACCTGTGGCTACAATGTTAGTCTTTAGACTCAGCTACCCTGACTGTTATTTATTGCGAGTAGCAAGCTGTGCTTTAGATTTATTTGTGCCCTAAAGGGAATAAACTCGTTAACAAATTATAAATCAAACTAAACACATTAAGAGCTGTGGAACAGTGAAAGTTTACCAAATGGCCTGTCTTTGGGGGGGACAAACATTTCTTAGACTTAATGATCCTATAAAAAAAGGTGTCCAAGTATGTGATTCATCATGGTATGTGATTACATACCAAGTATGTAATTCATCACTTTTGATTGAAGTGATTTGTCACCATTCAGACTTTAAACAGAACAAAAAATGAGAAGCAAAGTTGATGCGGTGTATAAGCAAGGCATTAAGCAAGATCAGAAGAACTCAGAAGAGCTATACAGAAAATATGCACATAACGGTTTTAGAGGCTGGTTCAAAAACAATAAACAAAACAAAAAAAAAAAGATGTGAAGCTGATCTCCATCTTAAAAGGGTTGAAATCTAACATGGAGAAACTGACAGTGCTGCCACATGCAACAACTGCAGATGTGTTCCCATGACAACAGTGTGTCAGAGTCAGACATCCTAAACACAGAGCAGGTGGCAGACTAAATAATGGAAGTCACCTGTGTTGTGTACTCTATACAAAATATATATTCACATATATAAAACACGTGTATATATGTGAATGCACGTGTGTGTGTGTGTGTGTGTAAATACGTGTATATGTATTTAATTTAATCTAATTGCATGATGTGCTGATTAATCTAATTAAATCACACATCAGTTTGGGCTGAGAAATTACCCCCCAAAAGACAAAGTCATTATTGTGTTAAATACACAGTCAGTCATTGCCCTGGCCTGCATCATGTTTGTCAACTGCTGCATGCAGTGTAAGATGATGTACAGGTCTGCGCAGGGGCAGTGTGTGTTAAATGCGTTAATAATTTTAACATGTTTTTTTCCCCCCATAATTAATCGCACCTAATTAATGCATAACAGTACATATATATTGCTCTATCCTGTCATGGACTCATGAATAATTTATAAAAAAAAAAAAAAAAAAAAAAAAAAAAAAAGTTTAAACATTTTTTCATATTCAACCACAAAGGAAGAAGTTAATTAGTGAAGCTCACTAACTTTACTCTAAGAAAAATATTTCAAAACCACACTATATCAATATACTGAAGAAGATCTGTTTAGTGATGGCACTGACCCTCTCCTTAGCTTATGTACTGAAAGTGGTAATAAAAAGATTGAATATTCTTACTACTTCTTTAAAGAAAAGATTATGGCAGGTGGCAACAGTTGCTAAGGTAGGATTGGTCAGTACCATTTTAAAGGCAACTTTCTGTAGTATAGTGTGAATGCTCAGTGGTCATACCAAGCTCTGTTCACTCAGCAGGCAGAAGAGCAAAGCGTTTCCAACTTCCCTCAGGTTCTGGAAGCACACAGTCTTCAGCTCAGCATACTCCACAATGTCCTTCAACTGGTGGTGGAAGAACTCCAGAATACCTGAATTCAGCAGACAAAATCATTCTTTCACTGTAACGACAGCCACATTTTGGTTGTTTTAGGAAATGTTGAAGTATACGTATTCCTCTGTTTGCACACTGATTAGCAAAAATAGATCCCATTCCTGGATCAACATGCCCTAATTAATGCCTAAAATCAGGATGTCAAGTTGATAATAATATTGTTCCAGGCCCTTAAACTAACCTTGACTCAACCAGCACAGGGTTTCTGCAAGTTTTATAAAGGTAATTTTAAGATTTTAAGACCTCTTTAAGATCAAGTGAAGAAACTTAAGGAATAAATTCAAGGGAACATCAATATGTATTCTGAACCTTATGATCACACTGTAAAAAAGTCATGTTTCTCCTCAATGATTTTCTTGTTTTCCAGTGCAAATGTCTCAATTCTAAGAAAATACATTTATTTGAGAAGCAAAATGACATAAGATGAGAGGTTTATCAAAATCAAGAGAGTTTATGATTCAAACAAGGACAATTATCTGCCAATGGTCTCAGAAAAATCAGCTTAATTCAAAGGAAAAACATGTTTTTATACCCAACTGACATTTTGTTCTTGCCTTAAGCATAAAATCACTTCAATTTCCTTGATCTAAGGATCTTTAGATTTGAACTGGAATACAAGACACCTTTATGTATCTATATGTATATGTATACAAATGCACATTTCTGAAGAAATTTGTTATTCCGGTTACGTCCAAGAACCCAAAAATAAGTAATACTCTTACAAGCAGAAGCCTTTAACTACATATACAGACCCTTAGCTGTTTTTCTACCCTCTGCCTTTCTCTCTCTCCTCCACCCACTTCATTTCATTTTTCCTTTCATTTCTTTTTGTCCAGGCTGACTGAAGCCCACATAATCAGATACAGCTATGATTTCAGTGTGGAGCGCACCCTCTCAGTATGGTCACCCGGAAAGAAATAACAAAAAAAGAAAGGAAGAAAGAGAGCAAGAGGCAATTACCAAACCTTCTCAAGTCAAGGGGGGTCTGATTAAGTCTTATAAAATACCCAGCGTCTTCTGCGTAAGCTCTGCTAAAAGCACCACTGTGTGATTGACACACTGCAGACAGTCAATCTGCCCAGCAGCACAGTTGGATTCACGAAAGCTTAATAATTCAGTGCTTATCTTCTATTTGGTGATAGTGGGAGCTCATATTTACACAGGGTCAAAGTTGCTCTCTTGGGTCAGAAAACAAAAGGATTGCTGAGGAGTGTCCAAAAAAAGTGCAATTTTCACCTGGCGAGCCGTACTCGTGGCGAGGCAGACGGCATATCTTGGGCATCACTTCCATCAGGGTCTTCACATACTGCAGAATGGTGCCCTGAAGCTGCACCAGAAAAAAACAAGATTACAAGGTGATTTCAGCAGAAATGTTGCTAATGCCCACACATCCTGAACTTTATCTTTTATTCTTTAAAGTTAAATTAGTGGTGTAAAAATTTCATCTCAACAATGATCAATGATTCAATTAAGATCCTTGTAAATGGTCTAAATTTTTGTATAAACCATATCAGTGCATGCATTCCTGGGAACCGAACCCATGACCTTGGTGTTGCTAGAACCATTCTCCACTATCTGAAACCACTATAATTAAGTAATCATTTGAGAAGTTCTAGTGGGAATGCGACTGAACATAAACACTAAATACACCATGCATTTCTTCGCACATGTTTGAGAGCCACAGATTAGAAAAAAAGAAGAAGAAAAAAAAAAAAAGAGATTATGTCTGGAGTCTTGTAAAAGCAGATCTCCATAAACTTCAATTAGCATGCCTATGCACGTACCAGGCTTTTGACGACCTTTAACAGCTCTTCCATCACCACAGCGATGCCCTGGTATCCTAGAAGTCTGCAAATAGCCTTAACATGTGGAGGTCCCAGGAAGTTCCGGTAGAGGCTGTATATGCTACTGTACGCCAAATTCAAGGCCTGAATTATCATGAAAAAGGAAAAAAGCAAGTTATGGAATGCTTGGAACAAAACTCAAGATTTCTTGAGGCGGAGTTTGATTTGTTTGTCACTTAGTCATTTGTACATGTAATGAAAGTAAATAATGTATATAAAGATGAGCATAAGAAAATTCTTTAACATTAAAAATCTTAATGATCCCCCACTTTTGAAAGGCATTGTGTGTGTGTGTGTGTGTGTGTGTGTGTGTGTATACACACACACACACTTTTATATTACTACATCAATAATTTGTGGACTATAACAATGGCTGACAAAGTCTAAAATACTTTAGAATAGTAACAAAAGTATGCTTCTCTCTATTCTTTTAATAAGAATGCAGTACTTGAAAGTTGACCGATTAATGATTAATCAAATTCATGAGCATATATGTCCGTAGGTGTTGTGGCAGTGAGTCAGGGGAGACAGGTCACCGGTCTGAGGGAGTAATTGAAAGCAGAGTGGGGGAGGAAAATGCCATGTGTTTTTCCAATGATTGAGAGAGCAAGGATATGTAAGAGATTGAGGATGAACGAGAGAGTTCAAGCTCTCCCAGCTGTAATTCTGTTTAAAATGCATTCTACGCAAAACACTGATGTGTCGTCTCCCCCTCCCTACTGCGCTCTCTCTCTCTCTCTCTGCTTTATTTGCCGTCTGCTGTTCTAATCAGACAGAAGAGCTTTTCTGTGCAGCGGTGTGGAAGTGGAGCTCTTTCTGCAGGAGACCTGAGCCATGCCAAACACAGACAGCTACAGGTCACACTCTCTGAACGCTTCAGGGAGATTCAGTCTGCAACGGAGAGACGATCTGTGTATGAAGTGACTCTCTTCTCATCTTTTACGGTAAGATTTTTGCTCCTTTACCTCTTAATCTCAGTTTTCCCAGAGACACCTGTCTCTGTTGGGAAAAAAAATAGGTGTAGATTACCTGTAAACACTGTCAAGTGCTGTCTGAAAACACAACTAAATCTTTAGCAGCTGTGTGGATTTGAAAAAGATTGGAAAGAGCAACAAGTCCGTAGGGAGAGAGAATACACGTCCTGTTTTCCTCAGACTTCTCTGAGCGTTATTGACAGTGTGCTTCTGGAAGATCAAAACGATTAGTGTTCAAGCTTTCGTATGGTGCTGACTGCCGAGTAATTACAGCGTGCGTGTTTAGCGTATTGGGTCTCCACTCATCCACACAAGTCCAATGTGGTGATTTATTGATTGAGTTAATGGGCTTCAAACAAACCAAGGGCTTGAGCGTCAAAAAAGGCATCTATTATAAAGAAACTAATACACATTTTAAACAAAAAATAAATATCCAGAAATTTCAAACCAGCAGAATTCTTGAGGAGATAATGCAGATGATATTAAAAATAAATAAATGTTTAAAAATATAGAAAATATATAAAATGAAAATAAAATAAAGTGCAAAATAATCATGCAGCAGTGTTTGATCGTGGCAGATATCAAAACAGTGAAGACTGAATAAATAATTGTTTATTATAATTTAACCTCAAAATTATATTTATTGGGCTGTAATGCTGTACATTTATAATAACTTGAGAGAATCTAAGAACTTTTTTCTTGGCAAGCAGATATATGGATGTAATGTCAATTGGAAATTTCTCTTCAACTCATTCACATAATCCTGCTTTAGATACCTAGTTTTGAAGAGAGAAAAAAAAAAAAGTAGATACAAAGCAATCAAGGCGGATAAATAAAAAAAAAAATCTGTTCTTGCACTCAATAACCTGGTGCTTTTCCCCTCTAGATAAATCTGCTTTCCCTAACACCACGATAGAGCAGGGCAATTGTACTTGAATACAAAAGAAAACGGAAATGACAAAAGAGGATATAACCATAAAAAACCCACCTTGTGTGTTACCTACAAAACCATTCTCAATGTTAATTACTACAATATGAAAGACAAATTAGACAGAAAGGAACAGCACAGAACACATTCAAAACATCTGCAGTGTTTATAGCAAAGCTGTATTTTTTTTATATACCTGTCCTCAGCCAGTGTTTTCTGATTAAATCCTTTTGACAAAGCACTTCAATTCAAAATCAATCTTAATCTCTGAAACCATCAACTGAAGTTTTCCATTTCTTTATAAACATGCTTTTATGCCAGAAGCAAGCCCATTACTAATCTATTAAGTCCTTGTTATACTACATTCAAAGTCAGAATTGATCTAAATGAATGTCCTCCCCCATCTCTATGCTTCCAGATCCTTCAAAATCAATGCACTTCGTCTCACACCAGCCTACATCATCAAACTGTGCGTGCATAAGGGCCTGAGTTTCAACCTAAAAAACAAACTCAACATGACTATCACCATTCAGAACATTACAGCCACCTCTGCCATCGTCAGCTGGCCGTCATCTCCAGGCTGCGTGGACACGTTCTACAGCGTTATGTATCACCCTAACTGGAACAGCCTGCTGATGGGTTACACGCGCAAGAGCTTCCTGCGGGAGGACAGGGTTCCCGTGAGCCAGACGTCCACCAGTCTGGGCAACCTCAGTCCACAGACCACTTACATCCTCTGCGTCACCTGCCAGTCCGCCAACCCCACCAGAGAGCAGTGCCAAGTCTTTAGTACCCTAGATGAGGGCACTGAGCTCGGAGAGAGCGGCAGGGAGCTGGCGATGGGCGTCTGGCTGGCCAGCAGCATCCTGTTGCTGATCATTGCTGTGGCTCTGCTTTGGGGATGTCTCCACACCATGTGTCCAGCAAAGAGGGACCCAGAAAGAGGCAACCAGTCAGGTCCGAACCCTCCACACCTGGCTCTGACCCCCATGGGTGGGAACATGGGAAGCGAAGGAAGAAAAAGTCTGTATACGCCCGATTTTGGCGGAGACGGCTCTCAGAACGCAACAGTGATTGAGAATCCTTTCCGAGCCGAGCACGGCAGAGAAATGGCGAATGGGCAGGGTCGTGAACTTTGAACACCAAGTAATAAACAGAGATTTGGCCCCGGATCAAAATAACTAGGACACCGAATTATTACTTTGATGCAGTGATCCCAAAAATTCTAACTATTAGAACTTACACAATGAGGACAATTGCCGGGGTTGAAACAATTTTGAGGAAAGGAGACTCTGACAGTCGAACTGGGCTGACGGGGTTAAATTAGCATTTAAATGTCCGATGAAAACGTAACTAACATATTAAACAAGAAAACTGAAGGAGGCCACTTGGCTTATTTTTTGGTATGCCTTTACAATGGTTCAATTTGTTAACATGAATTAAAGCAACACTATGTAACTTTTGGCGCTCTAGCGGTTAATAAACTGAACTGCACGCATCCCGCGGAAGAACATTCTAACCGGAGCTACTTCTCTAAGTTTATGTCTATGGCGATTCACGCAGGTATGTGATACTCCGCATCGGTGACGACTCGACCAGGCTACAATAGTCCAAATATAAGCACTTATTATAAGTGTACCATAGTGATTCGGGATAAGACAAAAACACGGTTTGGAAGATTAATTCATGATGTACTTGCTCATTATGTACATTTTGCAAATTTTGAACAGAAAAAGTTACATAGTGCTGCTTTAATGCATTTGGTATCAGAGTTATGTTATTTATTTTATTCATTTATACCCCCCCCCCCACACACATTTTTTTTTATAATTTATAAATAATCAATCATAATTATTATAATAATAATTTGAAAATGATCATTTTTACAGTAAGAATTAGTACCAAATGTTCCAATACACACAAGATTCACATCAGAAGCATAATTTATTTTATATATTTATATTTCTACATAATGTGGGTCACCCATCAACCTACAATGTTGGAATAGTGTCTGTAGAGTACAGTGTCAGTTTAAAGTTAAACACCACTGCCATATTGGTTTTGCAAGGCAAAAAAAGAACCACCAAAACATTAAATTGCTTAGTGCACCTTTACCTTTAATGGATGTAGAAGTGTTGATTTTAATGTCTTTGTGAGGTGATACTCTATCTGTTTTGTGTTAGTTGCATTGAAATCCTACTATGCTTGAAATGTACTTTGCCTACCTATCTATCTTGCGTAATAAAAAAACCATTTCCCTGTATGTTATGGTTTGTGAGAGTTAATGCTCCAGTTAATTCTGGAGATGTAATAGATGTCGGTGTGACATTTAAACTCATGCAAACCCACCTTTGAGCCATACAGGTACTGTGGCTGGGCATTGGGAGGCTTGTCTCTCTGAAACTCTTGTGAAAACGGCAGCACAGTGCGAACAAACCTAAAGGAAGGGGAAAATTATTTTCTTTAAAAATCTGTATTATTGGGTTTGTCGCCCAGCTTTTGTCAATTCTGTTTAATAAGGCTGTGCTCAGCATGTCCACTCCGGACCTATTCACAGGTAACAATACAGTGAAAAAACTCATCACACAAGTCAAACCGCAGCTTTCAAAGGAACATGTTTCTAAGGAAATATGACAAAAAAGCTACAGATATTTCCTGTGACATGACCAACTTTTAGGTGTTGTTCTCAGTGTGCTGGTTAAAGTCACTTGTAACTTGTGGGTGTGAGTGTAATACAACAGGAGCAGGTGAGAAGTGGAATCACTGAGTTGTGTGTACCCAATCCATCACTCTGATAGTCTACTGAGAATCAAGCACACAATGACTGAAATGAGTCATTCATCCTTTATCCAAAAAAACAAAAACAAAAAAAAACATGGGGCAAGCTGGGCTAAAGCCAATAGTGCATCTCAGTTTCCCAAACATGAAACAGAGATGTAACCTTCAGAGATAGCATCATTCTACCATTTATGAGCTGTATTGAGACCACAGCTGAACCCTGATGGCATTAGTTCACTTTGATACTTAATGGGTACCTTTATGATAAATTTGTCATCAACATGTCTATCTACCCCATGAAGGCCATGAAATGTTGAAGCCATCTTAACCTGACAGTGTAAAGGTAACTTTAGTCTTCTTTTCATCCCACATTCAAACTCTTTCACGGCCTACCTTCACCTCTGTTCTATACAGCCCATATTGAACAACTCACAATTCAGTCTTAGGAATATTTCTCACCTCACTATGGTTCCTTATAAAGCTCACTTTCTTTTTCTCACTTGCTGTCATATTTGATATATGGGTCAGATTGAACCTTATGCTCAGAAAAAAGATTGTATTGTGCTATATGACAGTAAAAAAAAGACAAAAAGAAAAAGTGATGGATGCAACTGCAGAAGGTAGACAAACACTCAATAATTCACAGGAGAAAAATTGATAAAACGGTAACTGATTTGCCTCCACTTGCTGCAGATTACATGCTTCTTAAAAGCTGCAAAGAAGAATCTATGTACAAGAATGTGTCTCAAATGTATCTGAAACATACCAGTCTTTTCCTGGTTGCAATAAGCATAAACTTTAAGCATAGACTGACTATAAATATCTAACGAATTAACTTAATAATTAACCATTCTCTAAAAAATTAAAGACGAAAGCAATGCTCCATCTTCATTTAAGTGTCTCATGCATCTGGCTTTCTGACAAGTGATGAAAGAAATTTTCTATGCAATTTGACTTTTAATCTCAATCACGTCTGTTTAACTGAAATATGGATGAATGAATACATATTACATCAGCTGAAGCCTGAAAGTCATGTCTACACTAATATAGCTGTTAAAATGCTGCCTATTTATGATATTATAAATTATATTATTGCACAACCCTGTCATTAAAGATTAGTAGAGCCTGCACAATTTTTTTTTAATTTAATATTTATATTTGATATTTTATATTAAAGGTATTAATTACCATAATTAATTCTCTGTGATTTTAATCCTGTATGAATTGCCATGTCAATCACTTACAGATGTGCCAATTTATTACAGAAAAAAATAATAAATCCAGATGTCCTAAAATGCATCCTGTCCAAACTGGGCTTTAAAAAAAAATAACCATTATTATTATTTATCTTTAAAATAAATAAGTAACTTTTAAATAACCTTGGGCACTCCCTACCCACCTGTTCGTGGAGCCATTGTAGCAGTAGTTGGGCAAGAAGTCATAGTTGAGTTCCCAGAAGACATGGAGAGTGATTCTGCCATAGGGCGCAGATACATTGTGGTTTGCCTCACGGAACATGGCGTCGATACTGTCCAGTGTCAAAAACTTACTGAGGAGCTTATGGGTCAACCGGTTTATCTCCAACAATCCCTCCAACTCCTGATCAATGACAGAGAAAAGAAGAGCAATTGGAACAAAAAACACCCTCTCACTTTCTGACACAACAATAACACTTAATGCATTTCTATTCAGATGCACACAAAGACCTCCAACAACAATTTACCGATAATGAGCTTTGGAACAATTTCATGGCTTTTTGGAATGCACGTGTCACAGTCAGATGTCTATTCAAATGTATATACATTAACACGCGCACACACACACATACAGGAAGCAAACATGAATAAAATGATTCACTAGGCTATTATTTCTGCAGCACTGAATTTCAATTTTGCTATGAGAGATGGCCTCTTTTTTATGAAAAATCCTGAACCGGCAAATATCTAGCAAATTTACACAGCTAAAACAAGCTGAGAAATTTCAGGGTCTCCATATGAGAAAATGAAAACTGCAAATTTCCATAAAAACAGAGATTTTAAAGGATAAGGCACCATGATGGAAGTGAGGTCCTCGCTCTCAAAGCGGTTGATGGCGAGCTCTAGGGATTTGTACAGCGCCGTGGACACTCGCTGGGTGATCAGACGGTTCAAGTCGATCGATCGTCCAAGGAGCTGCAAGAGAAAAGGACAAAACAGGATGAGTGGACTTAAAAACAGCATTAATAAACAATAATGAAAAAGTAAACAGAAGAGCAGCAGTCCTTACCTGGACATGTCTCTGTTTGAGAAGCGTCTCGTAACGATTGGAGGAAGGCCATGAGATATTGGCGCCCTGATTCTTACATTCAGCTCTTAGTCTCTTATCCAGAAGTAGACTGAAAATAAAACACATTTTTTTAAATCCACAAAGCAACTTGCAGTACCACTGAAAAATTGTTACATATTTTTTTTCTGAACACAGATTCAGTCTGAATAAGGCTATAAACAGAGTTAACAGACCTTCCGGCAAGAATCTTGTAGTAGGCGAAAATTTGATCAGCAAGTTTGTAGACAAACTGGTCAAAGCAAAGGTTCACCTGGGGGAAAGAGAAGAAAAATCCAGACGTGCAATCACTTAAAAGAACACTTAAACTTGAGTAAAAGAAATTAAATTAGCAATGCAATTACTGCTTCAAAGAATTTTTTTTTTTTGCATGAATGTAGAAGATCAAGAGAGTTTTTACCTCAGCTTCAATCTCATCATAAAGAAACTGCTTTTTAAACTTTGTGAGAGCGTAGTGTGCGCTGTCGTTGTACAGATCCAATGAATACAACACATACCTGAAAAGATCAGACATAATTAGAAGCATATTTCATAAAAGCATTCTTTTTTGCACATGTACTATGGCAATTCATGTATCAATTGTATTTTTGGTTCTCACTCCATCATAGACGCCTCTTTAGTCTCCAGGATGTGGTCGGTGAGGATCCAGGGCACGGACATCTCAATTGGAAACTGGATGCGGCGACCCATTGTGAGCTCCAGAAAGAACTCACGGAACCAGAGCTGGGACAAATCACAGCACTGCTGCAGCGTCTCTGCAACACATCACACATGTGTAAGAGACAAAGCATCCCAGCAGGCACACAACATCATAAGACATTGATATTTGATTAAATTTCGTTGTGATGTCGGGTGACCAAAATTCAATGTCAATTCAGCGTCTAATGTCAAAGTTAAATGACGTCAAATGATGTTGTTATTTGTTGTTTTTAGGTTGGTGCAACCAAAATCCAAAGTTAAGTCAACGTCAAATTGGCGTCAAATACTGACGTCAACCTGATTTTCATTCTCAGCCAAAATGCAACGTCTATCCAACATCATCCTGACGTTATACTGAAGGGCCTGTGCCTGCTGGGATTCTTAACACCATCCAAATTCAACCAAATATATATATATATATATATATATATATATATATATATATATATGTTTAATCCAAATAAACCTGTATTTTTTTCATTAAAATTTTTTTTACACATTTGGATTAAATAATCTAATAAAATCTGCAAATATATTCAATTTCCATTAAAAAATCTTATATCTATTGTTTTATAATATAAAATTTAACTAACTTTATTTTTAAAAAATTGTTAAATACTTTTACTGTTCAATACAGAGTGAACATGTATTTTTGCTATTTATCTTTAAAATAAATGCCTTTTAATTAAGGAATGACATTCATATATTTTTAAATGTAGTTTAAGTATCTATATACTTTTTTAGACCTTTGCGGACACAGAAAATCTCAGTAATGGGTATTGATGCATTATGGTATTAAAAAATGTTAAATAAAGCACAGCTGTACAGTTGGTAATAATTTTACTGTTTTTAAAATGGTGAATGCTGTAACAAATGACTAGATTAGGGTGAACTGCCGTTTAGCCTGTTCTTTACCACTGAAGTTGAGCAGGTGAGTGTAGAAGAATGATTCGCGATGGAACTTCTCGATGTCCAGGATGGTCGGACCCTCCAAACTACTGCGCAGAGTCTTCTTTGAGCCGCTCTTATCAGCGACCAGAGACTCCAGCATCGTCCTGACCATATACAGCTACACAGAGAAACAGAAAGAGGAAGCAGATGAAAGGCAGTGCAAACTTGGACCTCTTTACTCTTCACACATGCACATTTATCCACCGCTCGACAGACAGATTCTGCTCTGGTCATCTTGGCACAGGTGGAAGGATCTCTTTTGCATTCTGGTCTGAGTGTATTAATGTCCTGATGGAGGGCACACAGGTGTCAAAGCTTCCCTGGAGATGTCAGACAGATCAAAGTGCTTGTCTGTATCTCTCCCCTTGGATTCCATCTGGAAATGTGTGTATGCGTGTCCGTTTGGCACTCTATTCAAATACTGAGAGGCTATGTTCTCAGTCATTGTTTAGGTCAAATTGTCTTGAACATAGTATTTTCTTTTATCTTTATTTCATTAATGAAACGTGGGCTATACCAAAGAAAAAAAATCTCTCCCTTTTGTCCCCCTTTTTGAAAAACATCAGACATAAATGGATCAAATTCTGTCTGTATCAACAAGCGGGTATATAATAGTAAACTACTCACTGAGGCATCATACATAAAGCCAACATTTTAGGCATCAATGCAACCCTAGTTCAGAGCTGTGAGCTTCTTGACAGAAACCTCTTGTGGTGATATTCAACTATAATCATACAGAGCTCAAGGCAATGGCAGAAAAGCTTGAAATCAATCCACACTAACATAAAAACAATGAGTCAATTATTAAAATTTAAAAAAATAAACATGGCATGGGAACAATCCTCAACACATACTTTATCAAATTAAACTGACATGTATGAATCTCTCAAAAATACCAGCAGCAAAGCACTGAGATCACGTTGAGAGGCAGCACTGATTACAGCTCAAATCCCTGAGGCGCTATTGACATTCAATACGACACCCTTCCACGGCACATCGGATCAACCGTGCTTCATGCAACATCTGCGGCAGAAGCGGGTGGAAGATTACAAGCTCTTCTGAATGACACTGGAGGAGCTGTGTGTATGTGTGTGTGTGTGTAACAGGTAGAAAAAGCGTATAGCAGTATGGCTGGTTAGGTTGTTTCAGGTAAAGAGTTGCATAAGGTGAAAATGAAAAGTGAAACACATTACGTGTTGCTGCATTCAGAAAGCAAATCATAACTACAGACATTTGAAGGTAACTGAGTTCTGAGGTTTATTACTGGCATACATGTTCTGTATGTACAACTGGGTTACTACATTGTCTATGTATTGATAAGAGTTGCATACCTGAGTGCTGGAGGGTCCTACGGCACGGCGAGGAACTTTGATATCAAATCCTCCTTTAGGGTCCTTCTCTCCCCGCAGTGCTGGGTCATTATGTGGCTCTCTGCCAGTCTCCCAATCACAGATGGTCTTACGGATGGCCTGGAGGACGCTGCAAAAAGGTCACAGTCAGCCAAAACGGACTTAACCCCTTAACTGTCACTCACAGTTTTGAACATAGACATTATAGTGCAGTATCCAAACTTAAATTTTTATAATTCATGAACGAAAACATTTTGTAACATGATATTTATGTACCATTTCCATGGTAATGCAATGTCTGATTTTAAAATGGGTTTCAAAGCATGAATTTTGAGATTAAGTTTTCAATTGATATAGAATTTCTTATGATTTCTAAGCATTGATGATAGGAAAAAGGCAACTAAGAAGATGGTCTGTGACAAAGGTCAGAACTCACTATTTATGATGTAGATTTTTTAGGTGCACTCTTGTCATAAATTAATCTAATAATTTTCCTACATAATTTTTTAACAAAAAAAGTGGTAAAATATCTATTTAGGAGTCTTAGACCTTTCCAACGATATATAGTTTGTCATGATTAGATCAGGATTTATTGTAATATAGTGAAGTAAACTTAGGCGTCCCACAGGGTGGACGGGTGACAGTTAAGAGGTTAAACAACTAGAGCTGTAAGACAGAAAGATCATTCAGTTTGGTGCTCTGTTGTACCTCTGGATGACATTCTTCTTTCTCTTGATGGCCTGACGCAGCGGTTCTCTGAGCGTCACCTGGGCAAAGTCTTGCAGAGCTGCATAGATGGTGTGACGGATGGCGTGGTTGAACACGCTCTCCATACGGCCCATCAGAACCTGCAGTCCCTTTATCATGGCGATAACCTAAACACATGTAGACAGAAGCACATCCAGAACACAGACACAAACTCTTCTGAGTTCACTGCAGACATGCTACACAATCAGTCACAGTTAATGACACTAAATTACATTTTATGAACATTAAACTAACAAAAGATTTGTAATCAAAAATCTGTTAATTCAGTCACTGATATGATTCAGTGAGTACATTCAGAGAAGGACTGATTCAAAATACAAGCCCACACAGAGTTTAATACAAAATTTTAGTCATTCTAAATAAATAATAAAATGAAATAAAAATGTAAAAAGTAAAATAAAATAATAAATAATTATACAAATTAAAATTAATTTCATTATATAATAACTAAAATTAATTCAAATGTATAGTTAATGAATTCAAAACCTGAATAAATTGTTGTTCATCAACCAAAAAATTAATTTTCAGTGGAGGTCATGAGGTGCAATGATTTTTAAAATGTCTGTGCATTTATTTTGTGTTTATAATTAAAATGCTACACAGCTGACCTCCACCAGAGCAAATTTCTCCTCGCAGGTGTAGTTGTATCTGGTGGCACGTTCATACTCCTCAGCATTGTCTGGGCATTCTTTGTTGGAGTATTTATCAGTGGGGTGCACCAACTTCCAGGAATACTGCAAAAGAAAAACATTTCACACTCTTTCATGTATAATTTCTTGCAAGAGTTGCAAGAAAAATCAAACAAGTTATCTTCAAAGCTACTTCACAAATTTCAGAAACTATGGTCCATCATCTTCATCCCCAGCCTAATTTGCTACAAATATCAAAATCCATTTTACTAATTGCCAAGAATGGACTTGTTTCAGGCTGTTTCCATGGCAACAATATTTCACAAGATCGACAGCATAAAAAAGTAAAAGTATAGAAAAAAAAAGTATAGCTGGAACTGACTATTAAAGTGATTCGAATGAAAGGTGAAAACATCGCTGGCCTTGTGGAAACAAAAAGAAGTGCACACCAGGGGAGTGACAGGCCCCGTCTATTCAATGAATGAGGTTCAAGAGCTGTCTTGAATGGGTGGGTCGCTGATACTGGAAATTAGAGGTTAGTTGGTCTTTAGTATGTGCGACAGGTTGTCTTTCTGCCTGATGAAGTGTGTGGTGTGAATGACTGTCCTCAAACATAGAGCAGGACCTGAGCAAATTCATTTCTGGGAAAATTCATCTTTCCGTTTTGAGCAACTCAATTAAGCAGCTCTCAGAGATTGGACACTTCTATCAGACAGAACTCATTAAAAGAGCTTTTGACAGGCTGGTGTTTGTTACTGCTGATAGACGGTTTCAAAGAACTTGGCATGTTCATTAATCTTCTTTTGAAGGACTGTATACTTTATGCAGAACACAAAAACATTTTAGAGTTGACCGACAAGCATCTCAAGTGTATGTAATATGGTTTCTTTTTCTTCCTTACTCTTAAATGTCTGAAAAGGAGGCACTTTGTAAAGATGTGATGCTTAAAACAAAACACTCAGTAAGTCTGAAGAATGGAGACATTATGTAGCTCTTTTGGAGCCTAGGTGTGCCAATTTTTTTTTTTTTTATTTCTGTTATCAATATTTTTTGTTGAGCACCCTGTTTGAAAGTTTTTCCAGTGATGTGTGTGCTTTTGTTTTGATTTGATTTTATTGCCATTTTGTCATGAACAAACACAACAGTTGAGAGTAACCGGAAACTAGACAGAGAGAGGGAAAAGAAACCAGGACATAATAAAAAAAAAAAAATAAAAAAAAAAATTGCTCATTGCTGATGCATAAATAATAGAAAATATTAAATACTTTAATATTTTAAAGGGGTCATCGGATGCCCATTTTGCACAAGTTGATATGATTCTTCATGGTCTTAATGAAAAGTCTATAACATACTTTGTTTAAAGTTTCTCAATGATAGTGTAAAAAACACCTTTTTTACCGTGTCAAAATCAGCTCTGTTTTCAGCAAGCAGTTTTTTAGACCATGTTGCTTTAAATGCTAATGAGCTCTGCTAACCCCACCCCTCTCTTCTGTGGGGTGACGAGCTGTACTGTTTACTTTAGCCGCGGAACTGGCTAACTAGCACATTATTAAGAAAGGCGATTTACAAAGATTCATAAAAAACCCTTATACTCGCTTCTTCTGTAGGTGAGGCTGGATCACGAATGATTCGCGTGAACACAGACGCATTTAGGCAGATCGGGGATCGGCGCATTCACTTCAAAGCGAAAGTAGCGTTAATCCTCTACCTCTTCAGCGGCTCAGATGTCAGGCGTAAATGACAACTGCTATATTCATTATTACATCCAACAACAAAGCACCTCAATTGCTTAATCTGAGACATCTTGTTTTCCCCTGCACCGGAGTCGACACAATGGCGGACTGATGACAGCTCACTCAGGGCGGGTCTAAGGTAAAATGGCCTTGTCAATCAAGTATCGTGGGAGGGGCCTGTACAGAACTACGTCATTCTAACAGGAATCTCAGAACAGCCTGATTTGAGAAAGGGGGTTTTAAAACAGGGATTTAAAAAAAAACACTGGGTGGATTTTTATCATTATAGGATGGATGTGTACACACACTTCCAATACACATTTATGTTCAAACAACTTGAAAAGTGAATTTTGCATTCGATGACCTCTTTAAAAAAAAAAAAAAAAAAAAAAAAAAAAAAGGCTCAATATTTTATTGCACACCGTAACATATACGGCAATAAAATCTTCAAAAAATTAACCAATAAAAAACCATTAAAAAATAACAAACAAAACTTTTCCAGGTTTGAATCCTAGATTTTAAATGTCTACTGCAAGCACAAGTATCCATTGCTCCAAATTCCAAAATTTAAAACAATTAAATTTATTTTGCACAAAACATTACAGGATATTCATTTTCAGGTCAATTTTTTGAGATTATTAGAATGTTTTTAAGTGATTTTGGGGCTTTGTCTTTTATCAGGCAGATTTATAAGAGAACAGCATGAAAGCAGGGATCCAGCCATGTGTTACCCACATAATCACCACTGCTCATCAGCTGGAGTTCAACTTTTCCTGGTTGGTGGTCACATACATAAATATGAGTGTGACAATTCCACTCACCACTTCCATGACCTGAGCGCTCCAATGAGAGAGCAGCTGCAGACCCTGCAGAGCCAGATCAAACAGCTTCCTATATTCAGAGTCCGTCTTCTGGGCCTCCTGACGCCCTGAGCCAGTCACTACCTGCAAAAATGAGAAAATAAGGCAATGACAGAGCAAGAAAACTAGATAACATCCAACACAACTACTATCATTAGAGAGAAAATGAGCAAATTAATGAACCACTGAAATCTCTACACATAAGCTAATGACAAAACTCCAGGATCCCTGCCACATCTACAGAAGCAGGGGCTGCATTCAAAATGAACAAACACAGGAGAAATGCCAAAACCCTGTATATGTGCACTTGTTTCAGCAGTCCAAGACAGCACAAGACACAAGCACTGCATGTCAAAACCCCTGACATCTGACAACCAGGGCTGTGGAACGAACAAACAAATTCCTCCCCGTTTCTCCTCGTCACCGGGCTGCTGTCACTGATAGCGGACCCCAGTTGTCCTCTGGCTGCCAATACTTTCTCATTATAGTGCTGCTGCCATGTCTTAATTCAATCCCAGGCTGGCCTCCTCCCCTCGCATTTCCATATTCATCTGTAAGAATATAGCCCCCGTGGTTCTGAATGCAAACTCTGAGTTGCTGAGATTGAGCCTTGAATCCATTCAGTCAAGGAAAAGGGAATCATGTATGAAGCGAGAGCTGTTCGCCCTCCCATGGCTAATGAATATTTATAAAATCTACTCACATGAGCAAAAACTAACTCAGCAAGGACAATGTAAGCCACTGTAGCTTCTGATTCTCGTTAATCTGTATGATTCCCACCATTAATGCACTTCTAAAAGATCTTTTTCAGCACCCGCTAGACTGAGGCTTATTCAGTTTAATTGGCAATTTTTTTTACCATAGTTACCATAAGAACTAGAGTACTAGTAGAATATACCATATGAATACTTTTATGCAGCGAGGATGCATTAAATTGATCAAAAGTGATACTAAAGGCTTCACATTACTGCAAATAAATCCTATTTTAAATGAATGCCGTTCTTTCGAACTTTCTATTCATCAAAGAATCCTGAAAAAAGTGTATCATGGTTTCCACAAAAATATTAACATTTTATAATAGATATGTTGCTTTAGCACAAAATCAGCTTATTAGAATGATTTCTGAAGGATGATATGACTTTGAAGACTGGAGTAATAGTTAATTATAAAATGTATTAAAATAAAAAGTTATTTTACAAAAAACAGTTATTTCAAATTGTAATATTATTTCACAACATGAATGTTTACTGTATTCTTGATCAAATAATTAACATTACTGTAGCCAAAATTGTGATTTAAATTCAACCCTAATAAGCAAACAACTGCTTTAATGTGATGCAAAGCAACATTTGTTTTTGCCAGTTTCTGAATCAAAGAACTACTCAGAAAACAAACTTCGTCAGAGGTCTTATGTTTAGAAATATCAAGTCATTTGGCATATTAGGTAATAGACATTTCATCCCCTAACGTCATTGGCAGCATGAGTCAGTGCATGGCAACTGGGGAGTCTGCACTGCATTTGTTTATTAAGACGGTGAAGAAAAGACAGTGTTTTGTTTTTTTAAAAACCTCTCACCTCATTGTTGCTGTAGCGAGCCAGCTCAGAAATGAAGCGCATGTGGTCTTCACGGATATGAATCATCTGCTCACAGATATTATATTGGGGGCTACTGCCTGCAGATGTGCACGACCACCTAGAGAATAGAGGAGGCCAGGCAATTAAAAAACATGGAAGGGTCCAGTAAACAGAACAACATTTGGCTATTTTCATATCTGGTGAACTTTCAGAAAAAGCAGAAATTTTTTCTTGTCAAATTTTCTTTAAAAAACAGCATGTGAGCATATAGAATTTTATAAAACTTTATTGATGCTTTTGCAATCTCAATTCTTCATTTATTGCAGTGTCTTGGAAAAGTAAAACCAGCAAAGCAACCAGTACATTATTAAAAATATCTTATAAAAAGATTGGGTTATCTACTCTTGCGTCTGCATATACAGCGTGCACATTTAAGTATGGCATCCTAGGACACCCACCTGGATTTGTTTTCCTCATAGTGAGCACTGGTTTTGATATAGCGAGCCAGCTCAATCTGCATGTCACCAAACAGAGGCACTACTTGCAATTGCTGTAGGGACAGGGCAGAAGGTCAAATCAAATTAAAATCCTCCTCACGTGATCCCAACATAAATGGCCAGATGAGACAGATTGCGGTTTACACCAGGTATTAACATGCATCTCAAATGCATTTCGATTTGTGAAGGTCCGAGATTTTATGACCATTTATATTTCCAAAAGCACACAGACGGACACGCACCTTGAAAAACTTGTCAATTTTCGTGAGGTTGATTCTCTTCTTGGCATCCAGTTTGTAGATGTTGCTGTTGGTTCCATCCATGAGATAGAGACCAAAGCCCATCACCTACAAGATACGGTCACATCAAACTATGTGAAAAACTGTGTAAAAATAATATCTTGGTTTTTACATTAAACAGCAATCTACTTAGTGATAAGATTATGACACACAAATATCAAGATTCACATTTAATACTGTCAAAAGTTTAAGAAATATTAGCAATAACAGAGTACTATCCTTAACTAGAAATACAGTGCCACTTTTTTCGACTTTTTGTAATAGCAAATATACCATATAATATTTTGGCACGAGTCATTTTCTTTAATACATTTTTTTTTTTTATTTAGCAAGGACATATTCAATTTATCAAAAGTGACACTAAAGATATTTCTAATAAAACAAAATATCTCTGCTACAAATAAATGCTGTTCTTTTAAACTTTCAATTCACCAAGGAATCCTGAACAAAATGTAGCATGGTTCAAACAAAAATATTAAGCGGTGCCACTGTTTTCAATATTTATTTATTTAAAAAAAAAAAAGCATTACATCAACATATTAGAATGATTTTTCTGAAGGATTTTTCTGAATGATTTTCATCTGAAAACTGGAGTAATGGCTGCTGAGTACTCAGCTTTGCCTTCAGAGGACTAAATTACATTTTAAAATACATTAAAATAGAAAATATATTTTAAACTAACAATATTAATCAATATTGTCATTTTCACTGTGTTTGTAAACAAATAAATGCAGCCTTGGTGAGCATAAATGATTTCTTTCAAAAACATTCAAAATATATGCTTACTTTGAGTAGCATGTGTTTCTCACTGGGGGTGAGGTACATCTTGTTTTCGTAGTAGTCAACACACAGGTTAACGATGTCTGCCAACAGCTCATCATACCCGCTAATCACTTCAAGCTGCTGCTGTAGGGACTGAAGCAGAGATGCCTGTCAATATCAGCAACTCATACACAGAACATGTCTAAAAAGCACTGCTGCATGTATTTGTGTTTATTATGCTGCTGTCTCCAGGGACTTGAAGTCAATTTAGTGAATGTCAGTGTTCAGGAGCTACATAAAACACAGCTATGTCTTCACTACAGCTGCTAAACAAATTAACACTGTTTGTTTAGATATTTTATAATCAATGTATTTTCTCAGTACTAAGTGCTGGTTTACAGAAGATGGGGTGATACCTGAGTGATCTTGTTGTGGTTGGCCAGGAACATGGATAAGTTCTGAGATTCCTGAATGGAGGATGGCTCAGACATTTTCCTCAGGAACTGGGCAGCTCTGATGGACAGAGAGAGAAAAACATAAGCAAAGAAGGGAAAGACCAACACAGAACATATCACAATCAGGCCAGTTTAAACACTATATGTCACTATGACAAACAATTATACATAGATACTTTTATAAGACAAATACAATTATTGTCTGACACTTATAAAAATATGTTGCTTTCGTTTTTATGGAGGGGACAGTGAAAATGTAAGCAGTAAATCTGATCTACTGGCTAGCAGGAAAAACAAAATCTGTAATGCTGAGACCTAGAAAGAAAAACACAATAAAAAAGACAGAGACATAGAGAGAGACAGCAAGAGAATGACGAGAAAAGCATTTGAAGACATGAGGTGGAAAAACTGGATGGGGTGGCTGACAAATCTGACATTTCATAAAGTATGTTCAGCGGGTGGGCGCGCTGAAAATAAACTCAAATCTACGCAAATACACCAACTCACACGAACACCTTGAAAGAACAGGGGTCATAAATCTATACCGATCTAGTGTCTTGACGACACATTGATGTGGAGCATCTCTGTTCCATTTATCATAACTTTATTTTGACACTGTGGACTCTTGTATGGCTATTTCAACAAGTACTGTATAAGATAATGAGTATGCAGCTAATGAACAAAAATATGTCACTAACGACATCTCATTGCACTGCTTCAGCCTGGAAAATGGTCCAGACTTGATCATTTTACGGTCACATGCAAAATATGCTTTGTATACATGATGTATAAGTACACGTATTAAAAAATTGTTTATGTTTTTGAGAGACATCTTGTGTGCTAACCGAGGCTGCATTTATTTCAAAATACAGTAAAAAAAAAAAAAAAAAAAAAAATATATATATATATATATATATATATATATATATATATATATATATATATATAGTGAACCATTGCTACAATTTAAAACAACCATTTTTCCTATTTTATTATAGTTTGAAATGTAATCTATTCCTGTGATGGCAAAGACAAATTTTTAGCAGCCATTATTTCAATCAATTTCAGAAATCACTGCTGATCATCTTCAATAACCATATGCTGATTTAGTGTTCAAGAAACATTTATTCTTATTAGTATTAATGTTGAAATTTTTGTGGAAACCATAATCATTTTTTTCAGAATTTTTTGATGAACTGAAAGTTCAAAAGAACAGCATTAAATTGAAAAATGAATATCAAAAACTTGAAATATTTATTTTGTAACATTTTAAATATATTTACTATCAGTTTTGACCAATTTAAGGCATCCTTGCTGAATAAAAGTATTAATTTGCTTTAAAAAAAAAAAAAAAAAAAAAGTGTCATACTGGCAAATACAATGCATAAAATATTTTCTTAGTTTGAGACGTCTGTAAAATGCCTAGGAAGCACCAAAAAAAGTGGGTATGCTACAGTGATAACACTGACCAGAAGAATCCAGATGTAGAATGACTGCCATCTAGAGGCTGAATGTATTAATCATGAGGCTAGATGCAAAACTGAGGCTCACAGAGAGCAGTCTGTGGTTACCTCTTGTAGGCGGAGTGATCATTTTTGACGCTGCACTTCATGTTCTTAAGTTCGTCCAGCACCGCAAACATGTTGATGAACTTCCCCAGCGTGAGCAGATAGGCTTCAGACACAAAGTCCTTCCTCCGCTCAGCGTGACACAGTCGACGCACTTCCCCACAGAAGCGATCTATTGCTGTCCTCTGAGAATGAAGTAAAATGAGAGAAGCATTAGTGTATCTTAAAACATCTTGTATTAAAATCTAGAAAAGTGTGTTGATCTTTACCTGAAAGTACATGAAGTTCATTAGTTTAGTGACTTCAGGCTCGAGCACCTCCACTGTCTTCTCGTAGATCTCTACTCTGTTGGGCTGTTCATTACACTTCACCTGAGAGAGGGACAGATGGAGAGGGTCAAAACAACATACTTCCTATCTGTGTTGATGGTGTTGTGAGTTTTTCAGAGCGGCTTCAGGCGTGACTAATTTACCTGAGGAATAGCTCTTGAACAGCTCCTCCAGGTATACAACATCACGGCATACTCCTGTCCTTCCTCCAACATCTCATTCTGTAACAGCAGAAGTTCCACATGAAATTATAATACATACATAATATACTCTATATACAATGGGGTCCAAAAGATTAAAGGGATAGTTCACCCAAAAATTACAATTCTGTCATTAATTACTCACTCTCATGTTGTTCCAAACCCGCAAGACTTTCGTTCATTTTCGGGACACAAATTAAGATATTTTTGATGATATTTTGAAGAATTGTTGAATAAAGTTATTATTTTTGTTTTCTTTGTACACAAAAAAGTATTCTCGTCACTTTACAAAATTACGGTTGAACCATTGATGTCACAAGGATGGACTATTTTAAAGATGTCCTTACTACCTTTCTGGGCCTGGGAACATTTTAGTTACATTGCTGTCTATGAAGGGTCAGAAAGCTCTCAGATTTCATCAAAAATATCTTCATCTGTGTTCTGAAAATAAACAAAGGTCTTATGGGTTGGTAACGACATGAGGGTGAGCAAATAATGACAGAATTTTCATTTTTGGGTGAACTATCCCTTTAGGCCACACTGAAAATTTGGATTTTTTTCTAAATAAATTATTATATCAATTGATTGATTGATTATATTTAAAATAGTTTTCTCCAAATAATTTTAGATTAATGAACAAAAACTAAAGTAAAATGCAGAAATATTTAGGATTTACTCTACACTATTTTCAAGGTTAAAACTTGGTTACACTATACTAAATAAATGATAATTCATAAAAACATTTTAATGCTGTCAATTTTTCAGGTAGCTTAAATTGTGAAGCTTATCATTTATAATTCAACATTTTCTATTAAATAATTAAGTACATATAAATATCTAAGTATTAATAATTACAAATATAGCTGCAAGCAGCAATGACGGGGCCAAGCACATCAGCGGCAAAATGAGGAGCTAAGCATAGCATGGAGCATTAGACCAACTTCAGCAATGAGTAATTGAAGCCATTTTAAGATTATTGTAGTCCAAATGGCTGAAAAATCATTTAAAACTACTAGTAATAAGATTGAATGTCTTTTCACTTTTGACCAACAAGTGGCATTGTTATCAAATCGAAGTAATGTTTTCTGTGTGAGGTGACAATGGTACACACAAAGTTTGGTGTCAATATCCCAAAGCATTGCAGAGATACAGCCTAAAGTGTCATTTTGGCATCATGCCTCAAATTCGTTGCTGTGGTATGCGAAAACCGTTTTGTCTATCAACACAAAATCCGTAACTTTTTGTCAGCATGGTCTGAAGATGATATGATTCGATTTTGGTTAAAATCAGACAAACGGTTGAGGAGGAGTTCGAAAAAGTAGGTTTTCAACAAATCAAAATGGCGGACAGGAAGTTCGGCTTTCTATGACATAATTGGTATGTATGTTGTCGGCATGACCCAAAGAATAATTTGAGACCAGTTTCATTGCAATAGGCTAATGCAATCAACAGTTATTAGCATTTTTGGAAATTTCATTATTAATAATTAATGATTGGTTTATTACTCTTGACCAATAGGTGGCGCTGTCACCAAATTGATGTGGCGTGGTCAGTGTGAGGTGACAATCGTACACACAAAGTTTGGTGTCAATATCCCAAAGCATTGCAGAGATACAGCCTCAAGTGTCATTTTGGCATCATGCCTCAAATTGGTTGCTGTGGTATGCGAAAACCGTTTTGTCTATCAACACAAAATCCATAACTTTTTGCCAGCATGGTCTGAAGATGATATGATTCGATTTTAGTTAAAATCGGATAAACGGTTGAGGAGGAGTTCAAAAAAGTAGGTTTTCAACATAAATCAAAATGGCGGAAAGGAAGTTCGGCTTTCTATGACATAATTGGTATGTATGTTGTCGGCATGACCCAAGGAATAATTAGAGACCAGTTTCATTACAATAGGCTGATGCAATCAAAAGTTATTAGCATTTTTGGAAATTTAATTATTAATAATTAATTAATGGTTTATTACTCTTGACCAATAGGTGGCGCCGTCACCAAACTGATGTGGGGTGGTCAGTGTGAGGTGACAATGTCACATACAAAGTTTGGTGTGAATATGTCAAAGTTTCGCTGAGATACAGCCTCAGATGCTGATTGGCATCTTTCCATCAAATTCGTTGATGCGCTAAACGAAAACTGTTTCGTATATCGACACGAAATCCATAACTTTTTGCCAGCATGGTCTGAAGATGATCCGAGTCAAATTTGGTGAAAATCGGACTAACGGTCTAGGAGGAGTTCGAAAAAGTAGGTTTTCAACATGAATCAAAATGGCGGACAGGAAATTCAGCCAATTATGGCAAAATTGGTATCGATGTTCTTGGCATGAACCAAGGAATCGTTTGATTACAATAGGCTAATGTAAGCAAAAGTTATTAGCATTTTTAGAAATTTCATTATAACTTTTGACCACAAGGTGGCGCTGTCCCCAAACTTTTTGAGTACCATCAGGGCATGGTGCCGAAGAAGCATACCAAGTTTCGTAACGATACGTCAATGCGTTCGTAAAATATAGCATTTTAATACAAAATTCAAAATGGCCGACGCCCAAAATGGCTGACATGGGAAAATTGGATATGGTTCGACTCGGCATGATGCACCGAATCTAAAGAGACCAGTTTTGTGATTTTTGGCCAAATCATTCACAAGTTATAAGCAAAAATATGCATTTTCATATCTCCTGACCACTAGGTGGCACAGCGCCGAAACACTGCAGGTAGCCTCAGGTCATGCTTGTTATAACACACACCAAGTTTCGTCACAATACGCCAAACCCTTGCGGAGATATTGCCTCAGATCCATTTTTGCGTGCTTTTTGGCGAATTCGTTAGTGTGGAATTCGAGAACGCTTGGATGAATCGACTTGAATTCCATAACTTTTTGCCAGCATGGTCTGTAGATGATCTGAGCCAATTTTGGTGAGAATCGGATGAACCGTCTAGGATGAGTTCGACAAAGTAGGTTTTACGAACAATTGAATATAGCGAAAAAACTAAACCTTACGATTTTTGAATTTTGGACTTGATTCGACTCGGCTTGAGCCAAAGATTCAGAGGAAAAAAGAATTTTCATTTTGTGGCTTACGGTTCAAAAGTTATTAGCATAACAAAATAGAATTTTTGAACAAGTGGTGGCGCTAGAGAGTTTGAGTTAGAGACTCCAAATTTGGTGTGGTTACTATTGACAGTATCATCTATCAGTGTGCCAAATTTTATAACTTTCCCGCAAGCGGTTCTATGGGCTGCCATAGACACAATGGCGGAAGAATAATAAGAACGCTAACGGATACAATAGGTGCACCTTCGGTGCTTGGCCCCTAATAATGCAAAATAAACAGATTTCTGGACTAGTGACCTCAGAATTTTGAAGCCCAATTTATACTTCAAATGCAGCTTCTACAATAAACCTTTATCTCATGATGAATGTAATGCCAAAGAACAGATTAACCCACTTAATCTTAAGATCTTAACTCTCTAAAGAAACTTTGGAGAAAATCTTCCCTAGAGTAACAAAAACGCTCTTTCATAGACACTCTGAGACTTTGTGGGTGTGTGTCACCACACTACTTCCACACACACACTCTTCAACTCCTGAACGATGCCAAACAGTCCCTGACAGCTATTACCTCTCACTAATAAAGCCCACAGCAGTTCACATTCAATACAAAAACCATTCAGAGCAGCCCACTCCGCTTGGCCAGGCTACTCAAATGGCCATGGTGAACTAGGACAATGAGAGACTCTAATGGGCTCTCTTAAATCCATTCAAGCCCCAGACAGACTCCTTTAGCAGGGCTTCCAGAGGGCTGGCTTGATGGACTGGTTCGGACAGTCAAGGTCAGCTCAACAGAGCTGTGATGGAGTCGAGGTTTAGTGATTTAATGAAGGTTAACTAGTGAAGGTGGAGTTGAACAGCTGCCTGTTTGTGTGGAAATGTTGAGAAGATCTTACCATGCTGGAGTGGACGGTAGCCTGCTCGATGTAGCGGGCAATGCCTGTCACAAAAGCATTGCGGTCCTCAAAGTTGGTGTTGAAGTTGGGCTAAGGGTGGTAAAAAGAAAATGCCTGGTTATGCACTGTCTTCAGGTATTTTGGGTTTCTATAAATCCACAGAAGATCTAGGTCAGTTGTTACCTGGTAAATGAGCGAGGAGGGCAGAGGCTCAATGCAGGGCTGCTGATCTGGAAGTGGCAGCTCCTCCAGCAGGTCCACATTGGACAGAGCATCTTCCAGAGTCACCGTAGACGCCATCACTCTAGAACAAAACACATACGTTCCATTTTAAAAGTGATGAAAGAATCAGAACAGTAACATTCACAAATTTTCTTGGTGCAATACTGGATCACACTGTCAAAGATGTTTAATATTTTATATCACAGATGGCAAACATCAACATAAAGTAAATGTTTGGAAACTATAGCAACAGAGCAAAGGCAAGCAAGAGGTTTATAGCTGACAGGAAAAAATAGAACCTCAAAACAACCGAAAAACTCTCCCTTATCGTTGCATCCGGGCAACTTTTTCACACCTCACAGCTTCAGCTGTAAGAATGAAAGTGCTCTCCTACTTCCTCTCTTCTCCTTATGGGGCAAAACCTCATACCGTGTGCTAATCTGGCATGATGCAAAAAAAAAAAAACGTCTTCCCTGTATAGAGGCGTTCATGCTGTGACAGATTAAATTGCTAGAAATTCCCAACTAATATTACATTGAATATGAATCACTGTGATACAGTGATTTAGATCATCGCTTTTTTCTCACAGGTCCAGAGTCTGTAAATTAAACAAACATCATCTGCTTGGCTGTGATTGTGTGTCACGTTTTGCTGCAGTTTCACATTTAGCATGGAAAGACAAATTGCTTGTTGCTGAAACCAATAATGGCCACAAGCACACAGAAGTGGCTGACAGACAATTAAAGGATATCAAAAGAGGAAACGCGATGCAAGCCAGAGGAAATGGAGATGGGCTGCTGTGGTCTTGTAGAGATTCCTACAGATAAACACTGCAGATATCCTTAGTGAGCTGTGGCTATTACTGACACATCTAGACATATTTAGAAAGGAAAAGTGTACCTGATCATGGTGGTGCATTTTTAGAGTTAAAAGAGAACTTAGAGAAAAAAGCAGAAGCAGATACATTATCAGGAAGCGAGCGAATAGAAGAGAGTAGGGCCTGCAGTCTATCATGAAGAACAGAGAGTCTCTAGAGAAACACAGTGATGTTATCAGCCACACACTGCTGTGGTTGACACTGACAGCTGCTTTTGACTGAGCAGCTGTACTTTAAAATGCAAATCGTACACACTCAGTTGAAGCTGAAGAGCATCATTTGTTTTAATGTTAAAATCTCTGTGCAATATGCAGAGAAAACTAAGTATAAGCCACCTATAGACTGACTTCCTGAAGAATGTAAACAGGGAGGGACTACTTGTTTGGCAGATGGGGGTGGGGCAGAAGGGATAGCATTTTGGAAGCCTGTTTGGATAACATTAGTTTTGCTACTCAGTGTTTAAGTCACTAGTGGTGAAATGTGAAATTGAACACTACTTTTGAGTATTGAGATTAAACTGAATTAATTTCTATTACAAAAACGAAATAAACACATACATACCCTCTACTAATAGTGAAACTGTTAAATAGCGAAAAGTTCATATTCTTCAAGAGCACCGCAGTTATTACCTCGTTTGTGAGAACTGTCATGTAGCTTTAAATTGCTAAACTATTTTAATGATAAAATCATCAGAGCAGCACTGACAGCACGTTTCTGTTGTGTGTATGTTTCCGTACGTGCAAGTGTGTGTCCGTATAACGTACTGTATGTGTGTGCGTTTGTAAGGGAGAGAGAGAGGGAGAAAGAGAGCATTGCTTTCCGTACATAATGAAACATATTTTTGTGGCAAAAAAGGTTTTTTTTTTCATATTGTTTCATATTGTTTACTAAAAAAAAAAACTGAAATCATTTGGCAAAGTGATATGGACATGTAATGCGGTCGGTCAAAACCTGCCTGGAACTACTTTTGCCATGCATTTCCCTGAAAATAATTGCACACATTGTTCTTCAGCCAATCATATTCAAGCATTCAGCAGCCCCGTATAACAGCTGATAAACAATATATCTCCCACGCATCTCCTAATCTAAATTTAACCTTCAAAAATAATTAAAAAAAAGATAAAAACATTGCAATTGCAGCTAAAAAAAAATAAAAAATGCGTTAGGGGTAAATAATGTCCTAGTGCTCTGCACCAGTGACAGCTTTCGTACCTTTTTAAATCAATCATTATAACTTGTCATAACGCAGCTCTAACAGAACCTATCAAACCCAAACAGAAATGCATCTCAACAATCTGATCTTTGACAATGAACTGAGATCAACACAAATAAAAGTGATGTAACTCAGAACTGACATCACACGATTACTTCGCCCTTACTGTACAGGAATGTACAGTGATAGCTGGTGCTGTAACAACAGCTGGTATTATTTCCTCAGGCATGTCACACCCACTTCTGGCAGCTCCATTATTAAACCCATATTATGAATATTCATAAACGAGCAGCTAATCCATGCAGGACGCAAACTACTGTCCCTTAAATTTCCAAAACAAAGCAATTCTTTCTTTTTTTTAAGCTTAACAGCATGAAACCGTGAAGGTCAGTATCTTTCATCAAAAAGGAAGTGGGTAAGAGGTTGTGGACAACAAAACATGTCAGTTCAATATTGTGGTTTTATCTGTGAAAATTGAACAAACACTGCAGGCTAGCTGAAGAAACAGTCTAGCACATTTCAATCTAGGTTCACTTGCTTCAAATATAATGCGGATCTAAATGATCACACAATCCATAAATCCAATTTTTGGGACAACCTTTCTTAATCGCTGTGAGGCAAAAAGGAAGCTGTCTTAAGTAAGCTGAACATTGTTCCTCTTTAACACTGCAGTAGTTCCCTGATCTCATTTTTCAGATAACACATTCTTCGAAAAAAAATGCTGACATGCAATCTGAAATCTTGTCTTTTGTTATTACTCAATGGCTGTAAACCAGATCATTAGGCCTAGAGGTCCAGTCCTTGGGAATTACGTTTAGCTCCATAAGACCACTGCAGATAAAGCAGTGCAATGATGTTTAGAGACCACAATCTTTCCACAGGCTTTACAAGCCTCATCATGTCGCTGAAGTTCTACACACCTGAACATTTCTCAGTGGGGCAGGCAATGATCCAGCACAGTCAAACAAACAGGGACAGTATTAGGGAAAATTAGAAAACCTGCTAAAACATTTGGTCTGTAATTCTCTCTGTTGTTCTTTTGGATGACCAGATTTAGGGTGGAAATACAAAAATGCAGAAGTTCAATCTGTAGTTTTAGCAAAAGCCTTGGAGCTGTCAAAAGACGATGAAAAATTATGCATTTTGAGTAGGAATACACAGTTTGTGCTGCATATTTTTGACTCACTTTAAACTAAAAAGCTCCTAAGAGTTGTTTGTTCATGAATCAAACTAAACTGGATGCGTTGGTAACACTTTACAATAAGGTGTCATTTGTTAACATTAAAGTATTAACTACAACGAACAAACAATGAACAATGCATTTATTACACTATTTATTCATCTTTGTTAATGTTAATGAAAATACAGTTGTTCATTGTTTACTCATGTTAGTTCACAGTGCATTAACCAATGTTAACAAACACAACTTGTGATTTTAATAATGCATTAGGAAATGCTGAAATGAACATTAAGATTAATAAATGCTGTAGAAGTATTGTTCATTCTTAGTTCACGTTTTCTAATATTGTTAACTAATGTTAACTAATGAACCTTACTGTAAATTGTTACCGATGCGTTGTATGCTTTTGACTCCATTACAATAATCCTTTATTCATGAATCGCACTAAACTGGCTGAATGTTTGTATTTGTATCACAACCTGAAATGCAAAAAAAACACTTAAAGGTATACTTCATTCAAAAATGGAGATTTTGTTATCTTTTACTCACCATCAAGTTATTCCAAACCTTCCTTCTTCTGTTGAACATACTGACTTCCATATTAAGGGAAAAAATACTATGGAAGTCAATGGGGACCAGATGTTGGTCACCCACATTATTTAAAATATCTTCTTTTGTGTTTAGAAGTAGAAAGAAACTCACACAGATTTGGAACAACTTGAGGGTGAGTAAATCATAGAATTTTCAATTTCAGGTGAACTATCCTTTCTGAAGTCACAAAGTCCTACGAAAATCGAAAAATATCAAAACCATCCAGGCTAAACATTCCCTGAGGCTTATTCTGCCATGTTCAGTGACACCCCATATGCCCTGGTCTGGCCGTTTGCCCTGAGCTCTTTTACTATGACGTCTTCTAAGTCAGTATTAAAGAACAGCGGCTCTCTTACACACTAAGAAGATGATTTCCACCTGTGTTGAGAGATAATATCTGACCATGCCAAAACATGACCTCAACTCCAGCTACACAGGATGAAAAAAGGCCTTTTTGCACCACATTCTCTGCAGATTTAACACCTGCTGTACAGTGTCTTCCTCCTTGAAATGTTCGCGTCTGCACACTCACATTTTCCTCTTGTGGCAGCAGAGGTGGTGGCACATGTACAAAAAACTCCACAACTTGCAGCACACCCTGGTGTGCTCTCTTACTGAAAACACACAACTTTGACACATGCCACTTTCACATCTCAATATGCACACTAAAAAATGAATGTGCAAAAAATTTGAATGTGATGATGAACAGAATATTCTGCTGCATTACACAAACATTTTTCAAGTACATCAAAGTAGACAAGTGACCAACTTGGTTGAATCTTTTAAGCTTAAAGATGCTCTTCCACTATCTCCAACATTGGCGTATGACTGTTGCATTTCACCTCCTAGACTAGAGGCAGACACACAGAGCTTTCAAAACTGTTGTGATGCAGCCCTCTGCTCATTCGCCCTTGTAAAATGAATGAATAATGAACACACAAATCAAATAACAAATCACCTTTTTACATTGCCGTCACTCCTTCATGCAGCCACAGCAGTGTTAACCTGTTATTTAATGCCAAGGTAAAAAAAAAAACAAAACAAAAAAAACACAAAGTATAAGGCTATAATTGTACACTTTTAAAAAATGGTAAAAAAATAAATAAAAAATAAGGGTCCATATGTTTTAACAAAAATTTTGCATATGCATATGGTCAGAAGAACACCCTGCAGATTTTGCCAGTAGAAATGAATGACTTATGGTCTTTGTTTGTTGATGACTCTAAATGATCTGCTGAATCATAAAACCCACTCAGACTGCCACAGAGGAACAAATGACTTCCTAAAGCATCATTATCAGAATCTCAAAAGGGTGTGGGCTGATGAACGGCCTGCCTGAACTTCCAACAATCCCACTGACCTCCAGCCAATGAAGCCATATCCTTTTCTTTTCTGTCTTTAAGCCATTTTCAGTCCAAAAAGGGGTGGATTAAAACCGAAACAATAGAATTGGTTTACAGACGTAGACTAAGCCTAGTTCTAGACTAAAGGGATTTTCGATGAAAACCACCCCTGACAGCGCGGTTTAATCCATGTTTAGTCTTAATCTGCACTGAAGAAACAAACTGACAGGGTTTTAAAAGACAATCTGAAAGTTTACAGTGCTCTGATTAACTAAAGTTGATTGCTCTGACTAGAAGGTTGCTCAACCAGGATTGTTTCTGTTTCTGTAAACCTTAATCTTATAATGTAATGTAAAAAAGCACAATTAAACATATGTAAGGAACATATTATATATGTTAACCATTCTAGGATGTTAATTTATTTAATTTTTTTTATTTTATTTTATTATTTATTTATTACTAAAGGGCAATATTTGCATATACTTGAACTCATTTGTCAGGGGCATTTTTCCTTAAACCATACTTTTCACCATCACCAACTACTTTATATTATTTTCACATTCAGCAACAGTTTCAAAGACAACAACTACAGATATCTACAGAAAGAGGTGTCAAACCAATATTTTCAGCCCTATATTTTATATATCTGGGTCATTTTGCCCCAAAAGGATGTACAGATTTATTTGAAAGACATACAGAAAAAAAAATAAAAATTCGTATGGGTGTGTATCTAATAGGCAAGCATGAAAAAATATCTAATATCTAAAAGGTTAGGACACAAAAAAATAGCATCAAGATTTCAAAATAACAACATTACTTACTGTTCGATAACATACAGAAACACAACAACTCAGTAAATTCGCGACATAACTCACACATTACAAGCTCCGAAGCGTTCTCTTGCGTTTGCAGGTCAGACAACCTCGTTTATTTTCATGGGAGCGTTCTAATTTGTCGCGTCGCGTCTTCATACGCGCAGTCGCGTGCAGGCCCACCTCACCCACGACGTAAAACTTCAAACAACTCAAAGGAATTCAACCCAACAATACCTTTCCATTCGGTCTTGCACATACTAAAACATAAACATATTTTAGAACAAAACTACTCGAACGGCGACTGTTTGACTGACTAACTACAGAGACAGCGGTTGAAAAAAAGACAACACCCAGAATGAAAGTAAGTCAAAGCTGCGCTCTACCCACCCTTACTTGAGTTTTCCAGGACAAACAATCCGCTTCAACTATTCATTCATGCATTTTCCGTTGTGGTGTCCAGTTCTGATGTTGCTGAGAGGATGAAGGTAACTCGTAAGGCCGTTTTCGGTGGTTAATCTGCGGCGGTTTAGAGTAGTTGAGGGAGTTTGCGGAGGAATCCTGCTCGCGGTGAGTGCTGTCGCAGGCGCAGCTCGGGCTGGAAGTTCCTGTTGCGCTCTACAGGGAAATTCAACAGGAAACTCCAGCGCCGCAGTACAGCGCACTTCCGGCAGGGGGCCTTCAGGATCACAGCCCTTAAGGAATAATCCGCACTAAGCATCCGTGCAGAACCAGGATTTAGAAATGTGAAATTATAGTTTTCATCGTGTGAAATGTAAATATTTAAATCTTAAAAAATTCTATTTTTTCACTTTTGCTTTTACATTTTCCTATTTTCGTCCATTTCATTTATTTCTTTACCTCATCTTATTTTCCAGCTTTGTGTATTTCAGTGCAATATTTCATGTTAGAATACTGTAACATGCCATTGTAACATTTTGCTGCAGTCTCTTACACTCACCAAGGCTACATTTATTTGATCAATAATACAGTTAAAATACTAATTTTGTGAAATATTGTAACGATTAAAAGTATTTATTCTTGTGATGGCAAAACTGAATTCTCAGCAGCCATTACTTCAGTGTCACTTTAGAAACTATTTCTAATCTATATTATTTTTGTGGAAATCATTATAATTTTTCAGCATTTTTGATGAATAGAAAGTTCAAAAGAACAGTATTTATTTGAAATAGATTTTTTTTAAACAATGTAAAAGGTTTTTCAATTTAATGCATCCTCACTAAAAAGAATTAATTTCTTTTTTTTTTTTACTGAATTCTACTTGACTACTGAATTCAAACTTTTGAACAGTTGCGTATTAGAAAAAAAACAAGTATCAGGCAGCACTGTATCTCAAAGTAATGGCAATTTAATTTAAAATATGCAATCCATTCAGCACAATGAAAAAGGCCTTAAGCAACCACAACACATACAAATATAGGCTTGAACTGCATACAAATGGTAGCGTACAATTTTCAGGTAGTTTATATTATGTACAGTATTTAAACTTGAGTTTTAAGGTTTTCTTTTCACTGTTGCATGTAATATACATAATTAGATCACCTGCAAAACAAATTGCTTTTGTCATGTGCGCTTCACATATCCACTGCATGTAGAGGACACTTACGTTTACATCTGACATATTGAGCCTTAACACAGGCCAACAATGCTGAAATACAAACAGTCAGATTGTCCACAAAACATTACATTGAGTATCTTGATGCAGCAACTGTGCTGTAGACAGAGTAGACAATTTAACACAAGTTTCACTGTTTACAGACACAAAGTGCTACTTCTGTAGCAATGTAGTGCTATTGTGATTTTGTCTCTCTCATGTGCTATGTCGTCAGATATCCCGGTAGAGACAAACAAGAACAATACAGTAGCCGTCATGCAGCAGTACAATAAATAATCTGTCTTGTGTTCAGTGCTCTGGATTGAATCCATGTTCAATCTGTTAACACTGTTCAAATCCAGCCATTAGCGACAATGCCAGGGACTCCACTGTAAAAGAAAACAGGAACATATGGTGAGTAAAACTAAATATTTCTGGCTTCACTCAGTCACTGAAAAAAAGAAAAAAAGAAATCATTTTAAAGATGTTATAATGTAATTTGTTTTTGCATTGGGACATTTGTTTTTTATTTTTTTTATTCTCAATGATGATTCTTACTGTATTTTTATAACTGTGATAGTTAACTATTGTGCAATATTTAGTAAATCTGTGATAATCATTCAATTAAATACAACAAATAGCACAAATACTTTACTGCTCTTGTTTGCATTACAGTATATTCTCGTTTGGACTTAAATACAGACGACATCTGAACAGTGTTAGTGAGATTCACACAGTTATTTTAAAATGCACAGCACTGTATGACTTACAATGAGGAAATGAGCCTCTGCACACGGCCTTGTTTAAAATAGTCACCAGAAACATGTGACAGTTTTTAAAATCCGACTCCATTTTGTCAATCGACTCGATTCTGAGGAAAAAAAAGGAAAATTTATAACGAATGGTAAAATTAGAAAAAGGAAGTAAAACCTCATCCTCATCAAAATGAAGTGAAAGCTGCAAGATGAGGACAAGTAGCTAGACTGAAACATCTAAAGAGATTCCACACATGATGTAAGAGTTTTAACTTACTTCCAGGCTCCAAAACCAGCCTGCCATCTGTCTGAGAAGATGAGAACTAAATTCAGCACTTTCATGATGGCTTCCTTGACAAAACTGACCTGCAAAGACACAGTAACCTGAATTGATGGATCGTAAATAACACAGACGTCTATAACAGTTTAAAAGTAAAAACTAGGCCAACCATCATGGGGAAGACAGCTTACTGAATTAATAAGAAAGCAAATTGCTCTTTTTTGTTTTATTTTTTTTAACAGACACATTTTGTGTATATATCCTGCTTACTTTCTCTCTGAGCAGACATCTGTCATGAATGGTGGACAAGTATCGGTAGTGGATTTTGATGAGCTGGTCCAGATCTTTCGCCTCCTGTACTTGGTGTTGAAATTCTAGACCTGTACTATGCAGGATCTGCGAATGAAATGTAGCAAGGTGTGAACTCTGCTACAAATACATAAAACCTATTTTATGTATCTCAGACCTACCCTTGTCATAATGTAGTTATGCAGGCTGTTGACAAAGTGCATGAGTTTGACCCTCAGGAGAAACATCCTGTGAATCTGCTGGTTTATGGGCTCTTTGGCTGTGCTTTCCTCGGACTGGCCTCCTTCTTGCCTCTTAGCGGCTACTGTCAAGTCTGTGGGAAGACTCTATGTTAAGATCTCATCTGAACTAGTGAATTGAAACCATCCTGATTTGAAAGTACTGTGATCGATCGCTGAACTAAAATGTGATACAATGGAACTATGAAGTTACATAAATATGAAGTATATAGATATCTTACTGCCATTTAATAGCATATCCTTTTTGTAATAATATCCACTAGCTTTACTTCTCTCTCTCCTTTTATGACAAATAAACAGAAGTAATGAAAACTTCAGAAGAGAAATCATAACTCACCACTGAATCGTAATGTGTCCAGGCTATATTTGGCCCATTTGATCTGAAGCAGCAGTAGGAAGACCTGATTGTAGATTTTCTGACACTCTGAACTAATAACGATATCAACAGGCCATGGAACCTGGAGAGAGAGGCATTCATATAAAATACATCATTTATACAAAAAAACTATGATAAAAATATTGTGTTATTACACTCTTCGAACCATAAAAAGCAAAAAAAAATTTATGTAACCTTATAACTCAGCGTAAGACCATCAAGGTTATTCACTGGCTGTTTTTTTCTTGCAGGGTCAATAGTTTCAAGAAATATAGACAATCTGGAATCATGAGAAGAATGTGAGTCAGAAAAATAGATAACCACAGGATACAGAGTGGTATCAGACAGGGTTGATTGGTAAACCACAGGATCTCTAGAGATTCATGTGCAGTACCGGCTGCTGTCCTCTGGGTGGCGCTGTCCAACAGCCTCTTGAAGCTGCACATTAAGAAATGCCAGCTGCTGCCAGCTCTCCTTCTCCAGAACTTTGTCAAAGATGGCTGTGTAGAAATCATACATGGTATCCCCAGCCTCCAACAGGAAGTAGTTTCTCATGGCCTGCAAGTACCCAAGAAGCCTAAGATAAAAATGAGAGGGTTAAGGATAAATGCGCTACAAAGCAACATTGTGAAGTTCACGCACAAAGGATTCAATCTCACCTGTAGTCTTTTTTCAGGGTTCTCATGAGGTTCCCACAGCATTCGATGTATCTCCTCTCAATATGTGGATACAAACAGGAGCGGAGCGTAAGCTCAAACGTCTGACATGTCACAGACTCAGAGGAGCGGTCCAAAATCACATTGCCACCAGAGAATTTCTCATGGAAGTCATTCTGCTCTAAATAAAGCCTGCAAGAGATAACACACATTACCTCAATGGTAAACAAGCTAATGAAATTGTGACTGACCAAACACAGTTTAGTGTCTTTATATAATTGAAATCTTTGAAAACACGAACATATATTTAACATCTTTGCTCTTTGTGTGAACTTCAGTGACGTCAAATCATTTATTCTGTATTCTGTTGTTACCTTGCAAAATTAATGGCCAGTAGGGGGTCATGGATGTCATCCAGCTCCAGATGACGTGCTACAATGGACTGCATCTTGATCAGACTCTTCTTAGTGGCCTGTTGCTCGGTAACCGTATTGGTGGGTGAGTCTTCTCCATGCCGAAGACGTGTCTGCACTGATTCCAAAAAGAGCGTGTACAGACTCTTTCTTTCGGCATCTGCAGAGAGACAGAATTCATTCATCATTATTCATTGTTGAGACATAGTAGGCTATAAGAAACATTATAAAAATGAAGTTAAACTACAAAAACAAAAGGTTATCATTAATGAAAATGTTACTAATATAAAAACATGAGCATGCAACAAAAAACTAAACTGAAACTAGAAAGCAATATGGATGAAGACATAATAGAATTACAGAGAAGTAACTCTATGAAACACTAAAGACATTACAAATTAAATTAGCCGCTCATTTAACTTAATAGTTCTTAACTTTTTTGACTCCAAGGCTAAAGTTGTTCAAAGACAAAATTTGAAGAACCAGCACATAAGCTGATACATCTACTTTAATGACAGCAGCTTGGTTTCAATTTTTTTTAATTTAAAGAAATTAGGAGTATCAATATAAAATAACTAAATTCAAATTAAAATAGTTACGTTCCGTAATTTCAGTAGATTCAAGAACTGAATGTTATTCAGGGTTAAATCAAAAATTTATTTGACTTTTCCCCTTGATTATGGGAATATATCACAAAAGCATTAAATGTTTTTAAATTATTTTGAACTGGCCATTCTACTGAAAATATTTAAGAGCTTCATATTAAAAATGTTTATTCATTAAAGAAATGCACATGACTTTTTTATATTGTATTAATTTCCTTGACTTCTACAGTTCTAGAAATATGAACTCTGGTTCTTAAATAAAAATGACAGTTGTTGAGGGAACAAGATAAAAAAAATATATATACTGTCAGATTTAATCTACAAAAGCCTTGAATATATTTCTAAGTCTGTGCCATGAACACAGACTGGTGACTAGTTGTTCTCTGACGCAACCCCCGGCTGACGCTAGATCTACGTAGATGCAGTTCATGATGCTGAATCATACATGTCCATGGATGCCAAGTTACTGCTAAATGTAGCAGCACTGGTACATTTATAGCACGTCATTATCAATAACTGCTACAGCGCTGTGTTGTTATATTTGACAACTTTGAATTATCTTGCATGTGTCATCATAGGCAGAGTGAACAAATTTCATGTTACACAGGACAAGCACTAAAACTAATACTGAAAAAAAAACTACTAAAAACAAACTTAATTGAAACTTATCCTCTCTGACACTGACCTCTGGAGGAGCCATCTTGGTGCTCGGTCTCCTTGCAGTCCAGGTTCTTCAGCAGCTGCATGGATTTGCCAGCCATGATGATCTGCTTGAGTACAGGCTTGAGGAAGGACACCATGGTGTGCTGTCTGCTGCTGGATGCCTGCTCTCCACCAGAGCTTCCACTGGCAGCGTCGCTGAGCCTCTCCTCGCTCTCCACCGTCTCAGACACACTATACAGCGTGTAAGTGGCGTACCAGAAATCCCTGTGGTTTACTGGTACATCTTTGTTCCTAGTAAACATGTCCATGTGTTTATTTATTTGATAAGCAGGTATGTATTTGGCAGGATAAGGTGGATGCAGATGGTGGTTAGCGCAAATTAAACCCCAAAAGAGTGAAAAGCACCCTTACACAACACTGAGGGGTCTTGCATCACCCTAAAAAGTGGTTTATTTTGCGATAATGACCAGCTGACTGTATGTAATTCCTCACCGTTCAAAAGTTTGGGGTCGGTAAGGTTTTTAAAAGAATCATCTTATTCTTATCAAGGCTGCATTTATTTGATCAACAATATAGTAAAAATAGCAATATCTGTTAAATCTTACTGCAATTTTTAATAACAGTTTTCTATTTTAATATATTTTAAAATGTAATTTATTCCTGTGATGGAAAAGCTGAATTTTCAGCAGCCATTACTCTAGTCTTCAGTGTCACATGATCCTTCAGAAATCATTCTAATATGCTATATAATATATAGTTGGTGATCAAGAAACGTTTCTTATTATTATCAATGTTGAACACAGTTCTTGCGGAAACCATGATTTTCTTTTTTTTTTTTACTTAATTCTTTGAATTCAAAGTTAACAAAACAGCATTCGTCTTTGCTGGATAAAAGCATTAGTTTCTTTAAGAAAAAATTGTACTCCTCATAAATTAAAAAAAAAAAAAGTGACCCTAAACTTTTGAATGGTAATGTACATACACATTTAAGGTTTTTGTTTTATACCTTTGAATTATGAACTCTTTAGCGGGGTCAAATAAGTGACCGTGAACGATCCATTCATCTACAATCTCAAGGTATGGCCTGACCGTTTCTACCCAGAGAGAGAAAAGGAGCGCCACCTGATAGGAAGGAGAAAAAAACAGCATCATTTTGGGATCTTTTTATAATAAGCAGAAAAAAAGAGCGGTACACTGATAAATGTACAAATTTATGCATCTAATGCTCAACATTGAAAACAGACACACTTACAGACTGCTCAGAGGCCTCACCCACGCTGTCATACTCTATTATGGCCTTGTAGAGCGTGTTGAGTAAGTGTGAGGCTCGTAATACATTGGGCGTTCCGGGAGGCACATCAGCCACTCCTGTGCAGAAAACCCTGTGCAGCATGGTGATCTGAGCCAGATGAGGACTTAACCGTTCCAGCACAGATGACAGAGTCACTGTCTCATCTATGAAGAATCACCACAGAATCAAGACTATAACAACTCAAAAATAACTGACAATACATTTACACACTGAAAACAAATGGTGTAGGATTTACTTTAAAACAACCTTCACTCAGAAACTGCTAGTATATTTCGCATAATTACAAAGAAACACCAAGTAACATTGAATTAAACATGAATTTTTGAAGTCAAAAAAACTGAAATAGTATTTTCTTGTAAAACATACTTTCATTTCATATAAAACATACATACTTTATTTACAACGAAATATATATTTTTAGAATGCAGGAACAAAGAAAAACCGACCTTTGGCAATAATGTCTTTCTCGATAGTATTGAGCTCTTCTTTAAAGCTAGTGAAGTATTTATACAGGGCCCACACGAACGCTTGGTAGGTCCTAAAGGGAGGATCAGAGCTCTTCTTGGAGGATGAGGAGGAAGAGTTAAGACCTGGAGGACAGGGCTCTGCACTGTGGCCGGTCACTTCATCAATAAACTTTTGCAGTCGGGAAACAGCCTGCCCATAGGCTGCTATGTGCTCCAATACAGAGTGAAGACAGTTCTGTACAAAAACACATACATTCATAAAAAAAGCACTTTGAACCAATCATTTGGTTCTCTGTTGCACAATTTCCTAAGTATTCATAATAACAATATAATTCAAACACTCTGTCATTAGTTATCGTAATATGATAATAGCTTATTAGAATTAAACTAAAAGCATCTAATTTTAATATAAATTTTAAAAAATTCTTTGAATAAAACTGATTTATTGTAAATTAGAAAAATGTGTTTTTTCTCTCTCTCTCACACACAAAATTTGTCATTTGGTTTTTTGTAATGTAATATTTTTATTAATTAATGTCTGTGTTTGAGTTTATCCCTCTTAATACAGACATAAAAACCAGTCTCCACTCACATTAGTTAGATGTGTGACCACCACATCATTCCTCACAGTCACCTTGCCATCATTGTGCTGGAAAATGAAAAGTTTCTTTACACCGGAGAAGAGCCTGAGGAGAGGCAGAAAAGAACACGTGATCTTTCCTACTGCAAAAACCTTGATATAAGCAGTCAGTCATCTTTGTTATGCATTCTCTTCTGGGTAAGTAAACATACATGTGTTAGCAACCAGTGCAGATGTAATCTTGAGAAAACAAAACCTATTCCAGAACTGCTCATTCCCTGCAGGTTTCAACTTGCATTCTAATCTCTATCCACATATGTAATCTTCACAAACTTTGCAAATGCAATTTCACAGTGGGGAAAAAAAATGATTTGATCCCCTGCTGATTTTGTACGTTTGCCCACTGACAAAGAAATGATCAGTCTATAATTTTAATGGTAGGTTTATTTGAACAGTGAGAGACAGAATAACAACAAAAAAAAAATCCAGAAAAAATGCATTTCAAAAAAGTTATAAATTGATTTGCATTTTAATGAGTGTAATAAGTATTTGATCTCCTATCAGTCAGCAAGATTTCTGGCTCCCATGTGTCTTTTATACAGGTAAGGAGCTGAGATTAGGAGCACTCTCTTAAAGGGAGTGCTCCTAATCTCAGTTTTTTACCTGTATAAAAGACATCTGGGAGCCAGAAATCTTGCTGATCGATCAATCAATCAATCAATCAATCAGATTCCAAACTCTCCACAATGGCCAATACCAAAGAGCTGTCCAAGGATGTCAGGGACAAGATTGTAGACCAACACAAGGCTGGAATGGGCTACAAGACCATCGCCAAACAGCTTGGTGAGAAGGTGACAACAGTTGGTGCGATTATTCGCAAATGGAAGAAACACAACATAACTGTTAATCTCCCTTGGTCTGGGGCTCCATGCAAGATCTCACCTCGTGGACTTTCAATGATCATCAGAACGGTGAGGAATCAGCCCAGAACTACACAGGAGGATCTTGTCAATGATCTCAAGGTAGCTGGGACCATAGTCACCAAGAAAACAATTGGTAACACACTACACCATGAAGGACTGAAATCCTGCAGCACCCGCAAGGTCCCCCTGCTCAAGAAAGCACATGTACAGGCCCGTCTGAAATTTGCCATTCTTCAAATCAAATTTGAAATTCTGAATGATTCAGAGGAGAACTGGGTGAAAGTGTTGTGGTCAGATGAGACCAAAATCGAGCTCTTTGGCATCAACTCAACTCACCGTGTTTGGAGGAGGAGGAATGCTGCCTATGACCGCAAGAACACCATCCCCACCGTTAAACATGGAGGTGGAAACATTATGCTTTGGAGGTGTTTTTCTGCTAAGGGGACAGGACAACTGCACCGCATCAAAGGGACGATGGACGGGGCCATGTACCGTCAGGGCCAAGGCATTGAAGCCAGCCAGGGCAGTGAAAATGGGTCGTGGATGGGTATTCCAGCATGACAATGACCCAAAACACACAACCAAGGCAACGGAGTGGCTCAAGGAGTGGAGGAGTGGCTCAAGGCAAAGGAGTGGCTCAAGAAGAAGCACATTAAGGTCCTGGAGTGGCCTAGCCAGTCTCCAGACCCTAATCCCATAGAAAATCTGTGGAGGGAGCTGAAGGTTCGAGTTGCCAAACGTCAGTCTCGAAACCTTAATGACTTGGAGAGGATCTGCAAAGAGGAGTGGGACAAAATCCCTCCTGAGATGTGTGTAAACCTGGTGGCCAACTACAAGAAATGTCTGACCTCTGTGATTGCCAACAAGGGTTTCGCCACCAAGTACTAAGTCATGTTTTGCGAAGGGGTCAAATACTTATTTGACTCATTAAAATGCAAATAAATGTATAACTTTTTTGAAATGTGTTTTTCTGGATTTTTTTGTTATTATTCTGTCTCTCACTGTTCAAATAAACTTACTATTAAAATTATAAACTGATCATTTCTTTGTCAGTGGGCAAACGTACAAAATCAGCAGGGGATCAAATATTTTTTTTCCCCACTGTATATGTATATGTATATCATACCAAAGAGTTTCCCGAATCACTTGTGTCTCTGTAACAAAAGACTTCTCCTCAGGCAGGTAGAGAGGCCCAGTGTTATACAGGTGCTGATCCCTGGAGAGAAAAAGTGTGATATGCAAAATTACAACATTACGCTCAAATAAACTCAATTAAACAATATTTGCTTCTGAAATCTTATTAAATCATGACAGAAAGTCCAAATGAATGGCCTTGTGATGAAGAAAGCGAACAAGACATTAGAAGCAAAAATGTCTCACCAGACATTGTAGAGGTTGGAGTGCAGGTGGAGGCTGTGTGGAAAGCGGGGAGAGTTGGGAACCCAATACGAAGTGACAATATGCTGCTCCAACCAAGCCCTGGAGTCTGGCTCACCCACTACAAACACAAGACTCAGTAAGAACTAGGAGTCCTGAAAACAACCTTCATTAACTGAGGGCTACTATGAGGAAATGTGCTGATACTGTCCCATACCGGTCCAGGTGACTTGGACAGTCTTGTCATTCTGCTCGTGGTCCTCTTGTGGTGTTCTGTCCACCTGTATACCAGAATCCTCTCTGCTCAGTGGCTGCTGGCTATCTTCTTCTTCACTCTCATCCTCAGACCACTCCTGCCAAAAGATTAAATGCTCTGTGGTACTCTGTTATGGATAATATGGCTAACTATAGTCAATATAGTATAAGAATAGCATTGATCAGGTCAGGCCTTTTAAATTGCTTTAAAAATGTTTCATTAAACATGCAGGCAAATATTGTTGTTAATCACTATGTATTGTTGTATTGCTGCAAATAAATTAAAATTAATAAATATAATTCTTCTTTGTTATCATAGTTATTATAGTTAACTAAAAACATTTTTAAAAAATTGTTACTTTAAATAAAAAGAGTTACCAAGGCAACATTTCTCATTTTTGTTTAGTTTAACTTTACATTTAACAACTAAAACTAAACTAAATCTAATAAACAGAAATTAATAAAAAGTATATAGACATGTTTTAAAAAAATAGCAAAAATAACAACAAAAATTAAAATACACATTAAATCTAATTCAAAATGTTATCAAAAACTATATTTGCATCTCAGTGATACTAAAACAACATTGCTTTATGTTTACTTAGTGGCTTTGTTATTTTAAGCAGAATTTGACAGTATTTTACTTCAAATACAAATATACTAAAATTTGTATGCTTTAAATATTTAAAATATACTTCAAAAAGGCAAAACCATGGCTCAGCTAATTTAAAAAAAATCAACCATTTAATTAAAGAGCAGGGATAAATATTTAGATTAATAACCTGAAAAGTATTGACTAATCATTTATCTGCCATATCGCCCAGCCTTTTATTATATGATGTTACACCAGATCTGATCTAATAGTGTAATATCAATCACTCACTGGAGTGTCTGGAAAGGGTCCAGTATCAATATCTTCTCCTTCCATAAGGTACTTGGCCCAATCAAACTTGTCTTCTTTCTCTATAGAAATAAACATTAATTTGTAGATACATTAGTAGTAGTAATATCGTCCAACAGTATGCATGTGTTGACGCTAAAGAAAAGCCGAACCTGTTTCTTTCAATCTAGGTCTTTCGCAGTAGTTTGTGTTGGATGGGGAGTCAGACAGATGGAGCAATAAAGCCAGCACACTATAATGGGCATCAGTCTGAAAACAGACAGAGTAATAGAGACATTCAGCACATGTAGAGTTCTAAAAATTGTCTGAATGATGTTAGTGTTATCCCACCTTGGTTCCCTCAGTATTAGGAAGAGGAGAACTGAGAAATTCTTCAGTTAGCCGTAACCAACTCTCTGCTTTACTTAAGTCAGAGTGCACCATGAGTTTCTCATGAATCCTGGGAGAAAGAGAAACCAGAATAATTAATAAAAAATATTGTAATATCAGCATATCACAAAAGAGTGCCCAGAATTGTTCAAAGCTTCAGACTAACCCATTAACGGAGCGCTGTACATTATGTCTGTTAGCATCAAGGAAACGATGAAACCTATCCAGAGGGGGGAAAATATGACAGCTTTCTTTTGTTTTTATGTGCAAAAAATGAAACATTAATTGCAAAAGGAAAAACTATTATTTAGTTTTAATTCAAGCTAGGGCTCCAAACTCATTTTTTAATACACTTTTTTTTTTTTTTTTGTATGTTCCACCATTTCTTCTTCAGTGTCCTTTTCACAAATACATTAAAAGCCAGTAAAGTGATAAATAAATGCACTTGGAAAATACTTACTTGAAATTGGACCAGGCAAATTTCAGAGCCATCTGGAAGTTCTGATCTTCCTCATCCTGAATGGAAGTATAATGTGAGATGAGTCTCCTGGTCTCAAGCTCCAGCTCCTTCTCAAACCTGCTCCAGTGAGCCATTCTGATAATTCAAGGTTCAACTGAAACACAAGCAAAAAATGACTGCCTTTGCTTTGTGTCACAGGTTAGATAGATAGATAGATAGATAGATAGATAGATAGATAGATAGACAGATAGAGTTGTATATAAGCACAAACCTGCTTTTGTGATAGTGATGCTGACAGAGGCGAGCCGTTGTCAACAGCTGCGGCTAGCAAAACAAGAAACCCATGACAAGGGTGTTCGCTACATGTCAGAGATTAATCGAAAATATGCGTATATCTCTCGAAAATAATCCGATGGCGAATGTCGAATTTAGGGCAATGTTTAAATGAGTTTATTTTATTATCATTAATACATTTATTATCATTTCCCCTGTTGCCGCCTCCATCACTTCAGATGCTACTTCTGTGGTGTCGTGTGAACAATAATAACGCCGGAGGGAGCTGTACTGCCACCTATCGAACAACTCCAACTGCCAGACAAAACCCCCAAAACACTTGTGCTCATTTCAAATTTCCTCCACATAACAGTCCAGAAAAAACTTTCAGTATACAAAAAAATATGTCATGCATTTTTGTTTGCGCAGCATTCTACCATAAAGTTTTTTTTTATTATCATCTAAAAGTTCTGAAGAGACCAACTAAAAGGAAAGTTTAAACAAATAAAACATGTTTATAATTGATGTGTCACAGCCTAGGGCAATTGATATTAAATACAAATAAACTGTGCGCGTATTTTGGTAGGTAGTCGAGGTTGGTGTAATTTTTTTCCCCCGCCCTTCCCTTCAGGCTATATGAGTGACTTCCTAACTATCCAATCACAATCCTCTTATGAGCAATTCCCGCTAGCCAATCCTGGCACAGGAGGCGGGATTTGCGGTTTTACGGCTGAGAAAGAGATTCCACCCTCTAAACTTTACTGCTATAATCTAACAGTATTCTTCGAGGCAGGCGCCTCAGTTCGCCGAGATCCGCGTCTCTCACTCCGCTGAGGCCATGAAGAGAAGGCTTCAGAAAAAATACATCATCTTAATTCTAGGATACTCCGTGGCGCTGCTTTTAATTCCCTACGTACTAGATTACCGGAGCAAATCGTCCCACATTAAAGATGGATATCAGCAACAAAAGTGTCCCGATCTGGAGAGCACCATCGCCCTGTGGAGTAGCACCAGGACTGGCAACTCAACGGAGGTGGAGGACTACGGCAACAGGAGTCAGTCCAGAACGCACATATACCTCCACGCAACCTGGAGGACAGGCTCTTCTTTTTTAGGGGAATTATTTAATCAGCATCCTGATGTGTTTTATTTATACGAGCCCATGTGGAATATGTGGCAGGCGCTTTATCCCGGAGATGCGAGCAGTTTACAAGGTGCAGTGAGAGACATGATGAACTCTCTGTTTAGATGTGATTTCTCAGTGTTAAAACTCTACGCAGGCTCGTCCAACGTAACCACCTCTTTTATTTTCGGCTGGAAAACGAACAAGGTCATTTGCTCCGAGCCTCTCTGCAAAGCGTATAAAAAGCACGAAATTGGTTTAGTTCAAGGAGACGTGTGTAGCAAATGCCACCCCAGAGACCTCAAAGAGCTGGAGAAAGAGTGCAAAAAGTACCCTGTGATGGTCATCAAAGACGTGCGCGTTTTAGATTTGGCGGTTCTGGTTCCCCTCATGCGAGACCCCGCCATCAACCTCCAGATAGTCCAGTTGTTTCGCGACCCCCGGGCCGTGCATAATTCTCGGATGAAGTCTAAACTGGCTCTGGTGAAGGAGAGCATACAGGTGCTGAGGAGCAAGAAGCAGAGCGACAAATACAAGCGCCTTCTGGTGCCTAGCAACAGGGTCCATCGGGCAGAGAACTACGTCTCGAGCGCGATGGAGTTAATATGCGACAACTGGCTCAACGACATGTTGCTCGTTATGAACGCTCCGCCGTGGGTGAAGCGAAACTACATGCAGGTGAAATACGAAGACCTGGTCCTCAGACCCGTGGGCGAGCTCCAAAGGCTCTATCGGTTTTCCAACCTCACCCTTTCTCCGGCCATGGAGAAGTTTGTGGTGAACATGACCCACGGACACGGCTATTCCTCGGATAAACCTTTCCTCATATCATCCAGAGATGCCAAAGAGGCTATTTACGCCTGGAGGGAAAGGCTGAACGTGGAGCAGGTGAAGCAGGTTGAAGCCTACTGCAGCGAGGTCATGAGACAGCTGGGTTATCAGAAGAGGAACATGGACAAGACCTAAAACCACCAAACCATGAGTTTATGGTATGTGCACGTGTCTGAATGCCAACAAAAGGTCAAAAAATGTGACTTGGTGTCAACTATGGTCCCAGAACTTAGTGAGATAACTTAATTGGGCACCACGATGACCAAGTATATCCCGTCACACTTTACATTAGTGTTCAATTTGCAATATTATTACAGATTTACAGAGTGTACAATTGTAGTAGAGGGATAGTTCACCCAAAAATGAAAATTCTGTCATCATTTACTCACCCTCATGTTGTTCCAAATGTGGAAGCCATTGACTTTCATAGTATTTTTTTTTTTCTTTTTCCATAATGTGGAAGTCAATGGTTACTGTCAACTGTTTGGTCACTAACATTCTTCAAAATATCTTCTTATGTGTTCAACAGAAGAAAGAATCTCAGGTTTGGAACAACCTGAGGTTGAGTAAATAACAGTATTTTTATTTTTTAGTGAACTAAGACTATAACACCAACAGAAAAGTTCTATAGCAACCCCATAGCATTTCTGGTCAAACGTTTGGGGTCAGTAAGTTTATTATTATTAATTACTTTTATCCAGCAAGGACAAATTAAATTGATCAAAAGTTACAGTAAAGACATTTATAATTGTTACAAAAGTATTTCTACTCATGCTTATTTGCTATTATAATGCTATTTTTAACTTTTTTATTCATCAAAGAATCCTGAAAAAAAACGTATTACACTTTCTACAAAAGTATTACCGAGCATAACTGTTTCCATCAATAATAATAAATGTCATGAGCACCAAATCAGAATGATTTCTGAAGGATCATGTGACATTGAAGACTGGTTAATGCCTCTTCCTGTTGTCACATAGAAAATGCTTTTAAATTGTGATAATACTTAACAATATTACTGTTTTACTGTATTTTTGATCAAATAAATGAGCATAAGAGACTTCTTTAAAAAAAAATGCCACCCCCAAACTTTTGAACAGTATATTTTTATGAGGTAACTGAATTAGTATCAGTTTATGCATCACAGCATTCATTGAAAGCCATATATATATATATATTTATAAAACGGTTAGTTCCATTCCTCGATTCTGATTGGTCAGCAGCTGTGTTTTATTCACGATACAGCACGGCTATGACCGCTTCACCCAACTGTTCTGTGTATCACTGAGCAACACCCTTAGCAACATAAACAATCAATAGCATCAAAATGTATTTTGTTTAATGTATTATGTAGTAGCTTGCTATTTATTTAATGAAGTATGAGTGACCCCTGCTGGCGTTATGTTGCATCTTTCATCTTTAATTTTGAGACCCCGCCCTTCCCCAGTCTAAATAAACGCTTCTCGCGGAGATGTGTTGACGTGTGTGCGGCGCGCGTCTGTGTGAAAGACTACAGTTTCCGAAGTTAGGAGGGAATATTACTGAATTTATTAGTTTTCTGTTTCAGGTATGATTCTGTATGTCCATCAGTTTACACTGTAATGACTCTTGCAAACTCGCGCTGTGCCGCGAATCGGTCTGTTTTAAAACTAAAAGACGGAAAACAGACGTTTTCTCATGCTGAGAGATAAGCAGATGTATGTGTGTGAGAAAATATCATATATGGTGTTAAAAAAAATAAATGACACAGCGGATGATGAGAGCTCCTATTCTCTGTTTTTATTTAAGCTCCATTAGATGAGGCATGCTCGGAACATTCTCTTGCCGTTTACTGTTGCTGTCAGGAACTATTTTTTAGCGGAAGGACAGCATTTAACGAACTTGCTTCAAAAAAGTAACATTTCAATACATACATTTTGGGTTTTAATATTTTTATTGTGTGGTAACCGTTTTATAAAAGCAATAAGGTACGAGAGGCCGTGCTGTATCGTGAATAAATCACGGCTGAAGGGCGTTGTTAGGCACGACGCGAAGCGGAGTGCCTGCAACCCCTTCAGCTGTGATTTATTCACGATACAGCACGGCCTCTCGTACCTTATTGCTTTTATAAAACGGTTACCACCCAAAACCAAAATTAAAAAATTAAAACCCAAAATTTATGTATTGAAATGTTACTTTTTTGAAGCAAGTTCGTTAAATGCTGTCCTTCCGCTAAAAAAAATAGTTCCTGACAGCAACAGTAAACGGCAAGAGAATGTTCCGAGCATGCCTCATCTAATGGAGCTTAAATAAAAACAGAGAATAGAATATATCATCCGCTGTGTCATTTATTTTTTTAACACCATATCACGATATTTTCTCACACACATACATCTGCTTATCTCAGCATAAGAAAAGCGTCTGTTTTCCGTCTTTAGTTTTAAAACAGACCCGATTCGCGGCACGGGGGCGCCAGTTTGCAAGAGTCATTACAGTGTAAACTGATGGTCATACAGATTCATACCTGAAACAGAAACTAATAAATTCAGTAATATCCCCCTTCACGCCGGACTGTAGTCTTCGCACAGACGCGCGCCGCACACACATCAAAGGGCGGGGTCTCAAAATTAAAGATGAAAGATGCAACATAACGCCAGCAGGGGTCACTCATACTTCATTAAATAAATAGGAAGCTACTACGGCTACTACATAATATATTAAACAGTTTTGATGCTATTGATTGTTTATGTTGCTAAGGGTGGTTGCTAAGGGTGTTGCTCAGTGATACACAGAAAGGTTGGGTGAAGCGGTCATAGTCGTGCTGTATCGTGAATAAAACACAGCGGCTGACCAATCAGAATCGAGGAATGGAACTAACCGTTTTATAAATTATATATATATATATATATATATATATATATATATATATATTAAAGTACCATACTATTACATCTGATACCATCACTGTAAAATGTACTGCATATAGTACTTTATTAAGGGAAATACAGTTACGTAAGTACAGAATTAATGTTATTTTGTAAAGCTGATTTTAAATCTAAAAGAAAAGTACTATGGATTATATGTACTCCATAGTATAGGGGAATTGCCCTTCATTTATTGTAATTTAATGATATTTACATGTAATATGTGTAACAGGGTCACTGCGTTCTACTGCTCTTTATCAGATCAAACAGATGTGTGCAAAATGCAAAACAGGGCATCCATGATAAGATGGGGCATGTGTTCTGCTGCTTTAGATTAGCGCTGAGTTTAAATTTGTTAGATGGGTGAGTTTTACATTTATCTAGCACGACTATACATTAATGCTTCTACCCACTAGATGAGAAGAGTGCGAGTCCGAGATTGATTATGCATCACTGCAACTAGTGTAGTTGTAAAGATGTAAATTGATTTTATTGGCAGTGTGCTGTTATGCAGTATATGTGAATGCCATGCACATACACTGAATGACTGACAGCTTTATAACAAAGGTTGACGGTATCAGTTCTGATCTGTATAATGATACATACAATCTCTCTTCAGAGAACCAAGTTTGATTTTATAATGTTCAGTGACCTCTTGGGAAGACAAAACGTGATGTTTTATAAAGTTATAGATTTCAGTTGGATTCTCGTTTAGCTAAAATGTGCCAACATCCTCGATTCACGTGCAAAATTGTACAAGACCTTGGATTAAAGTGTACCATTTCAGTCAGTAATTGTAAAAAATGCTGTCGAGGGCAGTCAGTGCACTATATTCAGCATTTAATGATTATGAACATTAAAAAGAAACTATAGAAGAGTGGAGTTTAGCTGGGGTCATTGATCCAGTCTGAAACCGATAGTACATGGTGCCAGTGAAGTCATAGGGTTAATACCGTCCTCTTGAACTCGGGGAAGTGGAAGTTATATGGTGGCGCAATTTTGTCTTTTCCAAACAGACCTTGGTCAGCAAAATGACCAGTTTTACTTTACTGTAGCCGATATAATGGTAAAAACTGCTGTAAGTCAAGTCAGCACATATCGTAAATATCCTCTCAGCACTGTGACCGGTAAAAATATCCGACAGCAGCGCGTATCAAATCAATTAGCCATCATGCTCGAGTCTGATTTCATGGCGAGGCATGTAAACGGTGCTGTATAACAGAGCATTGGATCATGATACAGGCTTCTTTGTTATCGCTATCAGCGTCATGTGATGAGGGGGGCTGGTGTGACCTAACAGACCGACCACACGTGGTTGGAACAGGCTTAAATAGGGACGGCTTTGTTTTGGTTAGTCCCTGGAGGGACCAGTGCTCCCTGAGTTGAGCCTGTAACCAGCTCAATCTGTGAGGGCTCTGCCATGGCTACACTTAGACATGTTTGACCAGTATAGACCTCAAGTGTCCCTCAGTGCCAGATGAGGCAACCTCCAAGACCTAGAGCTCATCACAAGCTTATTTTCAAATATGACTTGTATAACATATTTTTGAAAAGCTTTTGATTGCTTGGGTATCACAACAACAAAAAGCTACTAATTAATTAATTATTAATCTAATATTTAATTATATAAATATCAGATCGTTTAATAATAATATTTTAACTTATTATTATTGGTGTAATAATGTAAAAATGTTTATAAAAATAAACAAAAATGAATAATATTAATATTGTAATATTAGATAAAAATAATTTCTATTCATTTACACATAATTTATACGTGTGTGTGTGTGTTGAGAGGGTTAATAAGAACACAAAAACTTATTAATATATTAATTTATAATTAATCCAACATCAATTTATTAAATGCAATAATTGTAATACATTTAAATATTAATATATAATGTAATATAGCTATTAAAAGTCTAACTAATAACAATCAAAAATGACTTGTGATCTGTTTTGGGGGGGTAATAGAAACAACATTAGTATTATTAATTATATAATTAATCTAATTTAATTATAAATATCAAATTAATTTCATAATTTAATATTATTATTACCATTATTGTATTAATGTAACTTAAAATATAATACTACTACTAATAATAAAAATAATAATAATAATAATGCATTGTCAGAGGGTTAATAATTTACAAAAATAAAAAAATTATAGTAAATCTAATATTTGATTATTATTATATTTAAATATATTTATAATAATTTAAGTATGTACTGGAAAATAATATAGCTATTCATATTATGCTAATAACTATTAAACTAATATTTGCTTCCAGTATGAGTAGGCCTATAGGAACACATTGTTTCAATTTAAACAGTCAAGCTGAATATCTGTGACAAATACTAGTAATGCAGAAATTACACACTGTACTTTTATAACTACACTTTGTTGACATTCTCTACAAAATCATTGTTTTCAGTAAACATCCCAATATCTCCTGTCCATATCAATAACAAAGCTCAAAAAAAAAAAGTTATGTTTCCCTCTTTGCTGTAGAAGCCTGATGTGCTGGAGGAACAGGAGGACAGAGGGGGAACAGCCTGATATGAAGCTACACCAGAAGGTACGACACCGATGCAGCTGAGGAGCAACACCCCGAGATCTCCCTCACAGTACCGTCATGGGGCGCAGAGTAGACGACAGAAGAGAGACACTCACAAACCCATCGACCTCAAGTGATACTGACAAGACTCCTGTAAGAAAAAGACTAACAATAACAAGAGGGGAAACACGTTCAGCAAGAGAGAATGAAACGGCTTGTGTCCTAACAGCCAGATTTCACCCGCAATAATCCCTGCCCAATCCCCAGCAGCCCATAATCAGACACACAAGACCGAGTCTTTTACGTGCCGGAGACAGACAGACATCCCACTGAGTGTTCAGTTCGCTGGGAGGATTTCATAATGAAAACATTCCTAGGCATTCCTGTATTCATCAACAATGTATGAAAAGAGGATTATGCATCAAGGACACTCCAGTTTCTGTGGTACTGCCCAAAAAAAAACCATGAATGCAGAACTTATCTGTGAAGCACAAAGCGCAATTCAGTGAACTGAAGATCTAGAGAAAAGGGCGGAGAAAGAATTTTCCCCAAAGGAAATTCAGACTTCTCTCCCTTAACTCTCAACACTCCCACTGGTGTGAAATTTCCCAGTTCCCCCTGGACATCACCAGTTTGTTCTTTTCGTACGAAGTCTGCACTGGGCTGTTAGACTGTGCAGAATTTTGTGTTCAGTTGTGTATGAAGAGGATAGGATTGCAGTTTGAATAGTTAAATAGGCAGAACACCTCATCTAAAACTAAAACATACAATCATTCTTTGAGGGTACAGGTGTTTTGTGCTTTTACTGCTCAACAACATTGACACTATTATCATTGTTAACGTTGTGTTTTCATTTTAAACAACATTTACTCAAAAGTTACGTGAACCATCAGAATTAATAAATGAACAAATCTGTTATTTATAAATAAAACTTGTATATACTTTTTGGTTGTAAACACTAGTTTTCTTGTTTTATTATTCTTGTTATTTAATGACATATAAAATAAATCAAATACCTTACTTAGGTATTGCTACTGTAGCCCACTTTGATACATTGGCTATTTTTTATAAACGTACAATTGATCAACTACAATCCATACCACAGTTTTGTCGCATTACTTAACAGGCTGAGTGCATCTTAATAGGGATTCAAATGGGAAAACTGAGCATTCACAGACAAAAAAAAACAGCAGCTTGATTATGGATTTTTGTTGTTTGTTTATATACTGACATGCAGAACAGCAAGTAAAAGATGAATGCTACAGGAGGGAGATACATATCCTGAAGGTACACACAAGTCCACCATAGCATGGTCAGAAAAAAAGCTATCAGACAGGTTGAAAGAGTCATTCAGAAGAGGCATGACTTCTTAGCCAGATCACATGTGAATTCAGTCTTTTGCTACAACCGGTTTAAGGTTCTGCACCTCAAACCGTGATTGCCACAAAGCCCGCGAGGCTCATTTGCTAGCCGAAACTCCACATAAACAGTGCAAATCTCCTTGATTCACATTTATGTTCTGATCAGATGTTGAACTAGATTCCGTTGAAGTGATGCATTTCCTCACACACCTCAAGCAAACAGACAGGCGCAAGTGCAGACCATTGTAAAGGTTACTGAATGGAAAGAGTGCAAAGTTAGTTTATTGTGTTGATTATAAATCGGAATGAATTATTTCCAACATCTGTCAGTTAGTTATTAACTAAACTCTCGGACTTTAGACTTGCATTCATTAACATGATTCATTTCTAGACACAGAGGATGGAAGGAATGCGCATTGGCGGTTACTGGCACAAGGCCACCTGTTTACTGTATGAACACATCAACAGCCGGGTCAACATTATGCCGAACACTCCAGATTCCGTATTTTGGAATCACCGACTGCTATATAGCAGCAACTCGTACACAGGGAAAAATCCACCTTCAAGAACATTCTAATTTGAGGAGGCGCAAAAGGAATGTTTGATGCAGAATTGAAGACTCCTTGATAATTACAGCGTTCTGCATCTCAAATTCTGGCTGTGAGTGTACAAGTGGTTAATATGCTAATATAATAAAGCAAAACATGCAAGGACTGCAGCTCAGCTGCAGCTAAAGTGCATGGCTCATACACTCTGGTTGCGTCCAGCTTTTTTTTTTTTTAAAAAACAACAAAAAAAAAGTTCCACAGCTGTACAGATCAACATTCATATTTACAACAACCAGCAAGTCAACTTGGTGTTCATACAACCAAGATATTGCAGGAAGTGTAAACTCCAACTCACTAGAGTTAAGTATTACAAGGTTCCCGTATGCAGTCATGAGATGAGCATGCACTCATGTCAATGTTGCCATTGTGTTTGTGAGTTTTCAGGAAAACCACTGCCATGGAATATTTACAAACACTATGAGCTGCTCACTTATTTGCATGATGGGAAAGACGAGCATTTAAATGCAAATTTTACCATAATACTGGCTGATCATACAAAACTAAAAAAACTGGCTCAATCATATTTGTCAATCATATTTCCAGTTTGTAGCAGCAATGCTAACAGAAAACAAAAAATGATTAAGCTAAAATGTTAATATGCGGTGGGCGGTGTGTGTGAGAGATTGTATGAATGTGAATGTTAAGGGCAGCAGAGACCATTCAGTATCAATCCCTCATCATAAGGACAATCAGTGTCCAAAGCTGTCTGATATACTGGGTTTTTTTTATATTTTTTCTTCTACAAATCACATTTTCAGGAGCAGACTCATTATGTCGCCTCCGTTTCGCTGAGAACAAACCCTCCTGATCTCTATCTTTCTGTTCCCTTGAGTGTTCAGACCCCCTGCATGAGCTCTTTGGAGGGGTCGTGGGTGGTCCGATGGATTAATGTGCAAGAAAAGTGGAGGTATGGCGCGCAGGGAGGCGTGGTTTAAGGTTAGGGAGGCGGGTTCAAGCGTGGTCCTCCATGGGGAAAACGAGACGTGTACCGCGGCTCAAGAGCTCATGTTCACGCGTGTCCAGTTCTCGCTCCAGAGCGTCCTCTGACGTGCTATCGCTGCGTTTGCCATTCACACCCCAGCTGCCGCCCGATCCTTCGGGGCCGGAGGAGGACGAGGCCCCGGCCCCATTGGCTGTGATGGCTGTGTCACCATAGGTCAGCGTCAGGTCTCCTTCGTTCAGGATGAGGTCTGAGTCATTGTCTCGCAGCGGCTCGTGGTTCTGCGGAGCACAGTGACAAGTCGGACATGAAGGGAGGAAGACGGGATGCTTCAACATACACACACAAACACTGTTCAAGCTCAGCACAAAGGTTCATGAGGGACACTGTGGAGTCACAAGACGACAGAATAAAAAGAAAAATACACTTATGTCCTTGTGCAAAGAAATAATTAACACTTACCTGTGTGTAATGCAGCCTTCAAGTGCCAATGGGAATATTGTAATTACAAGTTATGTGTACATGAATGACCAACAAAGTCAAGTTTAGAAATGGAAACAATATTCTTGACACTATTCAAATGGTAAAACTGTGATATTAGAAGGGCCGTGTAGACGGTAGCAAATACTTTTGACAAGGTATGTCTTGAGAAGAAAAAAAGAGAAAAAAATGCTTGAATTGTAAGAAAAGAAAAGAAAAGAAAAGATGTATTCATTAAAAAAAACAATGAAAGAAAAACTGAAAGGCCTTGAGATCTAAAAAAAATAAAATAAAATAAGGGGGGAGGGGAATAGAAAACTTCGTAATGTAATGTAAATGTAAAAATAGAAGAAAAAAACAAAACAAAACAGATTTAAAACCCTAAAAAAAAAAAATTGTCTTGATTAAAGAAAAAACTAAAAAGTTTTTAGTTAAAAAAAAAAAAAAAAAAAAATTCTTAAAATAGATTACATACACTAATAAGACAGAAAAATTCAGATTTTCTTGAGATTTTTTTAAAAAGTGTTTAAAAGCGATAAAAATTATAAAAGCGAGTTGGGTAATAACGTTTAATTGTTGAAAAATAACACACACCCTTTACGTTTTGGCTATATTACTGCATCATTAATAATTACTATATACAACAGAGCTCATAAACAACAGAGCTATTATTTTCAGAGCTCGTGAAAATTATTTATTTATAAGACATCAAGCATAAATTATATCAGTTTTGTAAAAGTGACAGACATATTTACTTAAGCTTTCTGCACAGAAAAAAAGATTTTTTCTTTTCTTTTTTTAAAGTTTATACTATCTTGTTTCTGATCTGAACCGAGCCATCGCAATAATAAACAACACAAATGTAGGAGGCGCTTCCCAGGTGGACTTGAAGGCAGCATAAGCAATGACCGCAAAAAAGCTAAACTCTGTTCACATGATGCATATGTAACAAACATTCTGCAATAAAGCATCTCCCACAGTTTCAAAGCTTGCCATTCACAGATCACTGGGTTTAGTGGTACTTCATAGAATCACTGGGTGCTACTGAAGGGGGGTTGTCACTGAAGCACAATTACACCAGAGGATTACACTGTGTGCCAACAGATCAAACAAACTAAACTCTGTTACGCAACAGTTAGCTTCACATATAGCTGCTGCTAAATCCTTTGAGAAGGATCCAAATAATGCCTGTTCCATGTTAATGGTTTGAGGTGGTGTGATTTAGTCTGTGAAAATCACCTGTTTAAGCTCTCAAAGGCACACACACATATACATATATATATATATATATATATATATATATTTATATATATATATATATATATATATATATATATATATATATATATATATATATATATATATATATATATATATATATATATATACTGTGTATATATGTATATGTGTGTGTATATATATATATATATATATATATATATATATATGTGTGTGTGTGTGTGTGTGTGTGTATATATATATATTACACACACACACACACACACACACACACACACACACACACACACACACACACATATATATACACATACATACTTTTTTTGTTTGTTGTTTTTGTATAATGACCATTAAGCTGGATAATTAAGTCCCGGGCAACATTTTCCTAAAGGAAAAAGACTTTGTGGTATCTGTCTTCATACACAATTCAAATCAATATTTCTTGCCTTTTTTGTTTATTTCCCAAGCAGTTGTGTAATAAGAGGAATATTATAGCGATATATCAGTCATTGTAGCAAAATGATCTCTTTTTACTATTTTGCAAGAACCCACAGCTAACAGCATACATTTTACAGGGTTTTTGCAGGTTTAATGAAGGTCTTGCCTTGTATTAGCAGCGCTTCAAAGTTCGAAAATACAACTTTAATTTCAAAAAACTACTTTAATTTCTTACTACTTTAATTCTGATCACACTGCAAAAACTTCATATCTTTAATTTGCAACTGTAAATGTATCTTGATTTAAGGATATTTAGATAATTATATTGGAACATTTAATATTTGACTTTACGAATTTAAGACCTTTTTAAGGCCTTTATTTTTGGAAGGGCAAATTAAGACTTAAGTACTTTTTAAGACATGCAAGAACCCTACACTAGTATGGACAGTTACTTTGTGTACTTTTTTTTTCACCACTGAGAACTGTTCCATAAGAAGCCAAATCAACAGTAAAAATCACTCTTGGAAACAATTCTTGCCTAATCAAAATACAGGAACGGAACAACAGTAAGTGCTGCATATTTTGCGTCAGTGACTGGCAAACAGTACTTTATCCCATACTTAACCTCCATAAATGAACCATTATCATTAAGAGAACTCTTCTGCCTAAGTGCTCTTCAAAATAAAGTGATATAGGAACAAAAAAAAAAAACAAGTTCAACACAAAAGACCTTTAAACAGAGGAAACTGCACGAATGAAAAAGCCTGTTATTCACATTTGAAACCATATAAAATGGATTTAACCAGAGGAACTAAACAGCCAAAGAAAAACTGGCAGCAAAATTAAAACAAAAAATGAGGAGTACTTTAAGACAATGAATTTCTTTTTTTTTTCAGATTTAACGAGCGAGCGACTAATAAAACTGATGGAGGAAGTGAATATGGAAATGAAATCTAGACATAGACTGTGGAACAGAGAAGGAGAGCTGGGGTGGAATAAAAAGAGCAAAACAAAAAAAAAAAAAAAAAAAAAAAAAAAAAATGCAATTCAAAGGAAAAAAAAAAAAAAGAGACAGTGAACTTACACATGGCAGGTATTAGGAGGACCTAGAGAGAACAATCAAGACAGAAAAAGGAATAGATATATATACAGACAGACAAACTGGGGGATTTAGATGAACTGACCCAGTTTAAAAGGATGTATGTAAAAAACATCACAACTCATGTTCTGAGGTAAAAAGCATTTTCATTATAGGTCTACAAAAACTCTTTGCTGGTATTCACACCATACCATATGCTGCGGCTATGAGGGGCATAATTGTGTTACGTGGGAGAGAGGTGGGCGGTCAAGCAGTTCTGCAGGACATTTAGCTCATTGTGACCCAACAGCACAATGTAAGACTGTAAGATGTTTGTGAGCACAGCCAAGCAGGCCGAGCTACAGTACTAACATTGTGATGAATAGGGGAATTTGCAGGAGTGAATGGGCCTGTGACCGCTGTGAATAACTGTGTTCTCCATGCTTGAGATACTGGAACGCCTCTCGGGCTCACCATCATCAGAGTGGCATCATGAAAGGCCCTTTTGTGACCGGGCGCACACTGAATGCGTCTTCCTTCGGGTCTGTGTCCAGTCTAAAAGCCCCAGTGCTTTTGTGTGTCTGTCTGTCTTTCTCCCTTTTCTTTTCAAACAGGGTTTCACAGAGCAGCAACAACATTAGAAAGCAAGCTATGGAAACCAAAGCGTTCTGTTGAGGAACTCAGAATAAGTTACTTCCTTAGAAACATGGCAAAGTGCAGTATGAAGTAATGACCGATCTACTAGCAAATAAGGGGCCATTTTGATAATATAGGCATTGGGTTAATTCTAAAATGTATCAGTTTGGATCTACCTTGTTAGTGGATACTTTGAATTAATAGAGTAAATTAAGGGCGGTATATATTAAAAATCAATTAATTATTATTATTTTTTTTATTTATAATTTTTTTTTTTTTTCATTTTTATATTTAATTGGTTTTCATTTATATTATATATATATATAAAATAATGAAAATTATTAAAATTTGAAAGATAATAAACGGATATAAATTTATTTCATAAATAATTGTTCAAATATAACTGATTTTATATGGAAAATATATTAAAAATGAATTAAATAAAAAGATAATAAAAATCAATTAAATTAAGTAAACAGATAATTTTCTTCATTTTCATGTTTAATTGATTTTAATTTTTATTATATTAATTTATAAAATACAAATCTATTAAAATTTGAAAAAGATAATGAATAAAGAGATACAAATCTATTTCATAAATAATTGTTCAAATATAATTGATTTTATGTAGAAAATATTAAAAATTAATTAAATAGATAATAAAAATCATTTAGATTTGAAAATGTAAACTGAATTTTTTTTTCATTTTCATATTTAACTGATTTTATATAGAAAATATATTAAAAATCGATTAAATAAAAAGATAAAAATCAACTAGATTTGAAAACGTAAACAGATAATTTTTCATTTTCATATTTAATTGAATTTAATTTTTAATTTTAATTTTTAATTTTTATAAAATAATAAAAATCTATTAAAATTTGAAAGATAAACAGATATAAACTTTTCATAAATAAATAATTGTTCAAATATAACTGATTTTATATTGAAAACATTAAAAGTAAATTAAATAAAAAATAATAAAATTCAATTAGATTTGAAAAGTAAACAGATCATTTTTTCATTTTCATATTTAATTGATTTTATTATATTTATATATAAAATAATACAAATAGATATGCATGTTTATTAATCTTTTCACATTTTTATATATTTCATAAATAAATAATTGTTCAAAAATAATTGATTTTATATAAAACATATAATAAAAATCAATTAAACAAAAAATAAAATAAATGTATTAGTATAAACATATAATATTTCCCCAAATTTCATTGATTCCTTTAAGACATATGATAATCATTTTATTTATTTTTATAATATATCTAGCAGACTGACTGATTTAATATCTGCATGTGCGTTGGTGGGCTTACCTCATAGGCCTGGGGGCTGGTCAGACATCGAGCCAGAGGACCGCAGCAGGCCGGCAGAGTAGAGGTCAAAGGGGGACCGCTATGGGTCAGGATAGGCTTTAGGTAACTGTACTTGTGTTAAGGGAAACAGCTCTGCTGAAGTGTCAATGTCAGGCAGACGTGAACCAGGAAGATGTGTCACACTGGACTGAAATATGGTTGAAAAATGTTCTTAGTTACTACATTTACTTTCAATTCCAAAAACAACTGAAAACATGCAGGTATGATAAAGTCAACATAATGCAGTAGTAGTTTGTAAAGTACTCACATTAGCTAATTATACCTTATAATTCTCTACCAATTCCAAAAAAAAAAAAAATTCCTTGAAATCAGTTCTGTTAACTTTAACTGTATGCAAAAGACCAGCTTGGACAGTCTCAAAGCACTCTGGTCAAGTAAATGATGAAATCTTTTCTGGCTAAACTAGTTAATTCGTAACAGCCACAAATCAACAATGACTGCATGACTTCAGACATTCATCCAAGTCAAACATTTCAAAACAGCCAATCAATACAAACCATTCAAAAATAGCATTGCTTATAATGGAATCTCCAAAAATTCAGCATGGCAGCAGCAAGCGCTCATCTCGGAACAGATATGATTGAGTCTCAGCCTCATAATCATGGAGTAAACAGATCATCATCCCCTTAAATAGTTCACTCAGAGTCCAGCACACAGATCTAAGCAGGACAGCTAGTACGCATTTGGCAGCAATACTGAGGTTTTTTATTTTTGACAGACGGGGATAAAAATAGAGAAGGCGGCAGTAAAGTGTCGATGGCTTGAAACCAAGAACACCCTGTGATGGATTTGAAAGCGTATATTATCTTTGAGGGGGACCTAAACTGGATGTCCCCTGAAGAGTTAGAGACAGGTATAGACTGAAAAATATCTCTGTAGGATGTCCAATAGCATGGTCTGGCACTCAAAGAGAAATAAAACAGGCAGCTGGCCTTTTGGAAAGCACACAAACACACTTTAATTCACTCCCGAGGGCCTGTGCAAAAGGAAGCGAATGTTGTTGGGTAGGTTGTTGTGACAATAAGGCAGCACACTTGTAAGCTGACAAGCACGGCTGTGGGCGGAGAGAAAATCGCAAGCTAAGATTCCTAATAAACATCTGACATAAGCTCTGAGGACCTGTGAGTCACCACATGTGGAGCTGGCTAGACACAGCTGTGCAGGAAGCGGATTGAGAAGTGTGTGAGAAAATGTGTGTGTGTGTGTGCTACTTTCACCTTGAAGCATTATTTCTAGCATCCGTGAGCTAAATAAAACCCCTTTCTTTGCTATTCTGTTCCTCTCACTACCCACGACCGTCTCACTGAAAAGGTACGGCTACAATAAACCTTTCAGCACAAAATAATTGCAGTGGATGGGCCCTGCTGAGAGCTCAAGAATCATTGATTGCTTCATTCAGGACTTGAAGGCTTCGTGAAAATGGACTGCAGCCATTTCATTTGACTTTCCGTGCAGTAATGACATTTCCAGCGGCTCGTATTGAGGTGTGGAGCTCAGACTGGAGCTTTTTTTGGAGTGGGAGTTGCGTAAGGAGGGTGAGGCTTGTCAGTTCGGGGGTTTAGAGGCTCAGTTAAGGCCTCAGAGGAACTCCAACACTGATCAAAACCAGCTATCCTATGAAATCTCCAAATTATTCATCCTTTCCTCACTCCGCATTTATATTCATCTAGATCCGCTTTAGTGGGTTTCATCAATGTGTGTCTCTCTTTTGGCATTGTCTGTGGTGTGGGAGCAGATGTTTTTTCCTAGTCATTTGCATGGAGCTAAAGTAATCTCACTGGCTAGGCTCACGGAAGAGCAACTGTGAAAGAGAAGTAATGCTCAACCGTGCTTGAGTTCCTAATGACGAGACCACAAAAGCGTGCAAGTGTATGTTGTTGTGAATGGCATGCTGAAAAGGATACTTGTGGTCAAAAGTATACCAAAGTCGAAAAAGCCAGGCGCTCTCTTGCTTGGTCTTGCTCTGTCCTTCAGACTGGGTTCCATCCTGAGGAGAGAAAGAGGAAGTAAGTGTGATTTGTGATTGATTGTGCAAACCTTTTCACATATATGTATATATATATTATATACTGTAGCTTTAGCAAATATTGAATAATTAAGATAATTCAAAGCACAACTCATTATTGTGGCAGACAAGTAAATAATTAAACAGATATTGTTTTATGTTCATGACTAAACGTCACTCCATCAGTAGCGTACAGCAAACAACAATGCATGTTGCAATCGAGTTTGTCAATTTGCAGTTTGTCAATCTGGAGTTTGTCAAAACCTGATACTTTAAATGTAAAAAAGTCTGCCTTTTTGGTAAAAGGCTCAAAAATGCACTTTTTCAAAAAAGACATATTATATTATCTTATTATCTTATATTATGTTATTTTATCTTGTATTATCTAGTATTATATCATAATATAATATATTATAAAATGTGTACTTTTTGCACCTTTAGTGTTATCAAATGTTAATCCACTACTGGCCACATAAACACCAGGCTATATGGAGAAATGGTCTCCAAACGTTTGAATGGGTGGAACGGAACCTGATACTTAACCGTTTATCATAAATAACACTACACACACTCAATATTCATCCATATTTATCCACCGACTTTGGACATGTAGTAAAACCTCTTGCCAGTACATTTATCCCAGTTCATCTAATCTCACGAGTTCAGAATCATTGCACTTAAAGAGATTACAGATTAACGCCATCACAAACAAGCTCACAGTAACACTATACTGCAACCTATACCCTAAGCTTGTTATATTCCTTTAGCGTTAATACTATAGTGTGGACCGCTGTTAATATGATAAGATATGTGACAAAGACAAAAAGTGTACTTTAACAAAAGTAAAACTGTACACATGTGATTTAGGGTTGTCATTATACTAAAGAAATTCAGTAAATTTGCACAATTTTCATATGAAGGCAATAAGTAATATGGCTAGTGAATATACTACTTGATAATATATATATATATATATATATATATATATATATATATATATATATATATATATATATATTAACAAATATTAACTAATTAAATTAAAACAATGGAATGTTATAAAGACATAAATCATCTTTTCATACAATTTCTTCAACAACATTGTTGATTAATATTATCTATTTTATTAACTGCATGCACAGATTTTGATTAACAAAACAGAGCGATTTGAAACATTATTACGAATTCCCACAAATAAAGTTTTTCTAAATTATTTTCTTCTAATTTTCTAACTTAGAATAGATATATATTGCATAGTGTGCATTTATACAGTATACTGTAGTCCTCTTAGGTTACTGTATTTTAAACTCACGAATTCTTTTTTTTTTTTTTAATCATTGTAAATAACCTCTGAAAGTTACTGTTTTACTTTCCAAAGGGCACTAAGTTTAATTTACTGGGTTGTTTCAAACATTAAGCATTACAAGTTACACAGACTACATATTGCTTCTACCAAGTTTTACTTTTTTAATCTTGTACACTTGTAACTCTTTCAGATGCTTGTGTTCCTGATGGAAACACTAAGAGTTATCAAAAGGGAGAAAGAGAGACAGAAAGGCCTTTAAGAGACCAGGCGGATCCCCTCACCTTCTAAGCATGTTCTTGTCAGGTAATAACGACTTCCCAGAAACACACTAATGGCTGTTCAACAATTTACTATCTGATAGAAATGTTGAGTAATAATTTACAGTGGAAAACAAAAAGGTCCTCTCTCCTGAGTTTATTGTATTCTTAAAGGGATAGTTCACCCAAAAACTAACATTTTGTCATCATTTTCTCACCCTTATGTTGTTCTGAACCTTTATGACTTTTTTCTTCTGTTGAACACAAAAGAAGATATTTTGAAGAATGTTGGTAACCAGATTCTTACCTATTTGGAAAGAAGGTTTGGAACAACTTAATGGTGAGTAAATGATGACAGGTTTTTAAATTTTGGGTGAACTATCCCTTTAGGAAGACTTTTGTGGATCTGGCCCAGATTGTTTATTTCATACATCAATACTGTGTTTACCAAGAAATGCGTTTGACCACTTATGGTCCGTCGTAAGCACAAGCACTCGTCAACGTCTTTATTTTTTCAGCATCAACTCTGTACCAAAGTACCAGTACTTTGAGATCCTTAGTGCTCATATCACCAGTGCATGAAGTCTGCGTTAATTTCTGAAAACTGATTTTCTACTGATCTGATTTCTGTCATTGGCCTATAATTGAACTAGTTTAAACCAGGATGAACAGAGCAGAAATGACATTAGTTTCCAAGGTGTCCGTTCCTAATTAGCTTTGCCATTCTAATTTCAGTAACAATTTATGATATAAAAAGCAACTTGTATCTCTGTATTGGTGCATGTATTCGTACTTCTTCAAAAACACACCCAGAGGTTTCAAACACAACATACAAACAGCAGGCATCAAGGTTGTTTAAATGGCCGCTTTTGAAAAGGTCGAATTTATCTTACGAACGATCGCTCCACAAATGACATTTAGGCAAGCGTGCACCTTTTTTTAGAGGCCTTAAACCGGAAGAATGAATTTGTGTGTGGTTTTTGGGTAGCTACATATGAGGTCTTAAACGCGAAAGGAACAGGATGATGTGGCAGCAATTCAGAACAAGAGTTTCACATTTTCCGAAAGAAATGTTACTGATAATTGTCAGTGCAAAAACCACGATACTTGGGTGTTCCTGGGTGGTTTCTAAGGCATTGCAAAATTCTTCCTTTAATGTATGTCTAGAGAACATTATAAGACTGATCACTTAAAAAGTACTAGCACATGTTTCCTTTGTTGTACAGTTTGAAGCATCTCTCATGTCTTTAGCAAAAATAGAATACTTGGTAAAAGCTTCATTGGCAGGAGGACAGAAACATATTGAGACTTACTCCCTGAAGGACCTGGAAGCTGTCCCCGCATTGCTGAAGATCCTGGTCAGGGTCCACTCCAACTCTGAAAGAAATAAACTGTGCATCAGTCTGCCTGTGTGCATCTGTGACATGAGCTTTTAACCCACAGTGCATATGCAGCCAAATATGTACCACAACCTTTTAGCAAAGCCCACACACGGCAGCAGCACGAAGAAAAGATAAGCAGGCGAAATGGACTCAAGCTGGGCTATATTGATCATGTTACAATCTCATTTCACACAATATGTCCACAGCAGCATGGCAAGGTTTCCACTGAGAAGTAGTTACAGAAAAAAAAAACATAAGGTCTACAGGCAATTCCACTCATTTGTCTTCTACAGCTGGTCACAGGTCTAAACTTCTAGTTTTTGAGATCATCTAATTTAAATAAAATGACCACAAAATAGTATGGAAAAACAAAATGAACAAAACATCGAAAATATCTTTGCTATGTTAAATACATGGTAGGAATGTACATAATACAGAATACACAAGTTTAAATACACTTCATGACTGATGTTACTTTTACTTAAACTTTGAAGTCGAATGTAGTATAAAATATTGACCATTTTGGTTATAGTGTTATTTTTACCTAAGCTCAAATAAAATATCAAGATTAGATGAAAAAAAAAAAACATTTCTAAATTGTTTAAGCGCAAGTATTAAAATAACTAAAACTAAAATAAACTAAAGCTAATATATATTTAAAAAACTCTAATAAATAAGACAAACACACAAAATTACTAAAACTATAAAAAAAAGAAAATTGAAAACATGAAAAAAGCTAGTTAAAAAAATTTATAAATCTACGTGACATAATACTCTCATGAACGCGTGGCGAAGACTGACACAGAAGAGAAGAATTTGTTGAATTAAGTCATTATTTTTGTTTTCTTTGCACACAAAAAGCATTCTCGTAGCTTCATAACATTCTGGTTGAACCACTGATGTCACATGGATTATTTTAATGACGCCCTAACTACCTTTCTGGGCCTTGATGATGTCAGTTGCGTTGCTGTCAATGTCTAGTCAGAAAGCTCTCGGATTTCATCACAATTATCTTAAGTTATGTTCTGAAGATGAAAGAAGGTCTTACTGGTTTGGAACAACATGAGGGCGAGTAATTAGTGACAGAATGAAAGAATTTTAATTTTTGGGTGAACTATCCCTTTAATATCAGTTCATCCCTTCATCCCTGTCTTTTCCTGTGTAAGTGAACAGTTCTTGGCCAGAAAAAAACTGCAAAGTGGATCAGACTTCCATCTGGATCAGAGACCAACCTTGTGTGGAGAGCCAGACATGTTCTCCCATTCGCTTGACTGGCTGAAATACAAGGAGAACCCAGCAGACCTTTAGAGCTCAGAGGCTGAGATTTTGCTGAGATAAGTGATACACTAGGTGAACTTTCACTCTGGCCTTTAAGTACATTTACTGATCTTTGATCCTATGGCTCGTCTTTCATTCTCCCTCTCAATTAAAACAGTGGATGTGATGCGGCCGCTGGCTTTTGAACCCAAAGGATCAACAGAGACTTCATTGTGAAGTCAGACAGAGCTTGAGGGTTAGCAGATGCTCAGGCGTTCTGAGCCTCTAGTGCCGCCCATGTGGACAAGTGCCAATGAAAACAGAAAGAGCTGACTTATTATCTGTCTTTGCAATGACAAGCAGTTAAAACTTTACTGAACATCTTATCTTTTTTACAGTCTGCGTGGAATATTTGTTTCTCAAAATGTGGGTGAAAAAAGTGTTAACATACTTCTGCCAACACCAGTGTTTCATTTCTGGGTGACAGACCGGGTGTTTTTACAAGCTGCTGTTGTTTCTATCACGTCTAGAGGAGAACTGTCTGTAAAACAAAAAAAAGAGTTTTCCACCCCAGTGGTTTATAGAAAGGGTGCCCAAGTTGTCCAAACAGGACTTACAGCTCTGGGTTACAGATCAGGGAAGATTTGCTTAGACACAAGTTATACTGGGAAATGGGAAACAGTGGGGAAGGAAGGAGCTTGAACTTTGTTGAAGGAATGTTTGAAGCTAAAGATCTGTATTTATTTATTTATTTGTGCTAAAGACTTGCAAGCTGAAAAGAATAAAATTGAGGGGCTCAGAGGAAGAAAAGCAAGAGACAAAACAAAACAGGAAATGAAACAAGGAAATCGAAGAATAATATAGAGTTAAATAATATAAACATTAGGCTACTGCAGCTGGAGGGTGGGCTACATTAAAGGGTCACACAGAATGTCACAGGAGCCAGTTATGACAAAATAAACAAAGCAAAAATTGAGGAAGAGTACAAAGCGTCACTCCTAACCACAATCTACACAGTATGCATATAAGCGTGGTGGATACCGAACATTTCCTTCCTGTATGACGGACAGAGCAGCTCTTGCTGTCAGCCTGTGTGTGCGGTTGCTAATGTATTGAAGCCAAGCAAGCCAAGGGCAGCAGATTGTTTTGAGTGCAGGTATAAGAGGAAGCTTATTAATTTTGAAAGACTAATCTTTCTTTTGATGCCTTGGTATTACTCATCTGCAGTCTTCAGCCAGGAGGGTGTCGAGTCTTTGCCAGTGAGCTTTGTGTACAGATTTCCTTTAGCACCCCAATGTGAAAACAGGAGCGACAGCGCACACGCATTCTTTCAAAGTGACTCCCACCAGTTTTAAATACAGCCCTGGAAGAAATGCACTGACACATCATGGAGACTAACCACTGAGAACAAACATTTGAGTGTGCAATGGAAGTTAACTGCTTATAAAGGGGTGCTGTAATGATTTATACTGAGTAGAAAAAGAGAAGAAGATTTTTGCAGGAGTACAATAGATAGCAGCAGTGAAGGATTAGGAATAAAATAAAAAATAAAATATAATTAAATGGATTAAGAAATAGAATAGAATAGAATAGAATAGAATAGAATGTTTGCACTGAAATTCCAGCCACCATTTTCAGGCCTAAAAAGAAAAAAAAAGAAATACTGTATAAACCCTTTGTGTGTGGAGAGACTCTTGTGAAGAAAAACAAACACAAGCTACGAACAGAAAATATACATTTGTACCATCTGTTACCAAATAGAACAAAAATTCTAATAAAAAGAATTTCTTTAGGTATTTGCATTGATATTTTCAGCCCAGTGTGTCCAAAATTGTTGATTTCAGATAAGAATATTCATTTCTGTACATCACTGTAAAATAAAACAGGATAGGAACAGGAGCAGAAAAGATTTTGCAGGAATACTGTAGAAATAGGCGTACAATAGAGTCTTAAGCAATCAAGAGATATGTGCTAGATGAAAGCAGAAGCCCAGACATTACAGTGTCGAACACGCAAACGACTGCTTTTAATGTGCATTTTACCAGGTGAAGTCAAAAGGTCACCACCACCTGTACAAGAGTTCAAAGTCCATCATCACCTGACGTAATTCCACAGTCTACGCAGCCTCTCCTTCTCTGCAGCAGACGTCTCTCCAACCCTGAGCACAACACAGAACTCTTGAGACCAGCCCTGCAAACATAGCTTCTACTGAGAAAAGACTTCAAACTCTGAGGTTTCTCTGACTGCAAAGATTGGTCTTTGTGACTATGTATTGGTATTTGTGTTTCTTGGTACATAACTACATATGAAAACACAAAAAATAAATTAAAAGAGGAAATTAACTTTTACAAAAGAGTGATGTAATGGTTAAATGCTCCTCCTAGGCATTTGGAGAACAGAGACAGAAGTCGTCAAATTATGTAGGTCAAAAGACATTTAAACTCTTTTCTGCAAAACAGACATTTCCTTTCTGATACATAAAGTATGTTTGGGGCTTCACATTCCTGCTCTGAATTGGCTCTCTGTGCGCTGAGCTCAATGTTTACAGAGTAAGTGGAACCTCCCGGGACTGTTCTAGAAAAGGCAGAACTGGCCAGCACAGAAGAAGAAAGTCTAAACCAATGCCGAAGAGAATCGTCTGGCTTATAGGTCTTGAGCAACAGATAGCCTTCAACCACTGTCAGGCCATTTCAAAACTATCATAAAACTGTATATATGCTTTTCTAAGTTTTCAACTTTTTTTAAGCATTTCACAACTCACCAAGAGTTAAACAGTTGAGTTTTACCGTTTTTGAATCCACTCAGCCAATCTCCGGGTCTGGCGGTAGCACTTTTAGCTTAACTTAGCATAGATCATTGAATCGGATTAGACCATTAGCATCTCGCTCAAAAATGACCAAAGATAAAGGCTAATACTTTTTTTTTTGTTTTTGTATTTGAGGAGCGGAGAAGAGTTTCTTAGTCTAGCATTTGTTGTCAAGACAAATAGCTCGTGCGAAGCGCTGAATCTTTCATAATATACTTTGGCCAAATAACAGAAAAAAACTGAACGCCCACATAATGACAGAAAACTGGGGAAAACGGGACACGAGTCAGGAAAAAAAAAAAAAAAAACATTCGCTGGTCAAAAGCTTCGTATTTGAACTTGATTTTGGTGACATGTTTATATTAATATAATGACACATGCAACGATGCAAATAAACGTAGCCTATCTGTAGGCCTATACATCTATATGGTAACACTATACAATACGATTTCATTAATGTTAGCTAATGTATTATCTAACATGAGCATACAATGTATAAAATACATTCATTACAGTATTACATTAAAATACATTTATTACAGTATTTATTAATCTTTGTTAATGTTAGTTAATGAAAATAGTCGTTCATTGGTAGTTCATGTTAGTTCACAGTGCATTAACAAATGTTAACAAACAACTTTTGATTTTAATAATGCATTAGTAAATGTTGAAATTAACATTAAGATAAATAGCCTACTGCAGAAGTATTGTTCATTCTTAGTTCATGTTAACTACACTAGTTAACTAATGTTAACTTCTGAACCTTATTGTGAAGTGTTACCATTTATATCTGTATACAATAAAGCCACAATACCAACTACCAATAGGAGGTTTCCGGCCGACAGCAAAAATTTATTTTGCCTATGTCACAATTTGAGGTCAATCCGGCCCTGTATTTAATACTGATTATATTGCCAAATTGGTTTGGAACAGTTGTTGAATAAACAATTAAACTGAACTATTATGCCTATCTATCTGCTTGACTGACAGTTTTACTGATCACTGAGACAGCATTGACTTGGAATGATGTTGGTTCAATAGAAATTTTTTATTTTTTTTTAAATAGCTTGGATGTAGTAAACTACTTTTGCCATGTTTCTGTAGCTTAGCTTGCTACATTTCCCAGGGCTGTAGCTTTAGTGTAGTGAAGCTTCATTTAAAGAAGAGTAACTGTTAGCTTAGCTCACTACGTTTTCCAAGTAGCTTGCCCAACACTGGGTATATATATATAAGTACATGGAATTTTTCACCCATTTTATCATCAGTAAGTCTTATTGCAATTTACAAGAAAAGTAAGAGTTTATACAAATCCCTGACCCAATTATTTGTAGAAACCCCACACAAACAAGGCTACTCTGTTCTGTCACCATGATGTACACACTGGACCGCTGGATGCACTCTTTTTGCTAATGCTATCATTGTGGTATTGAGCACTTCAGCAGTTTTACAGTAGGCTATATATGAAAGTGTTTGAACACAGAACATGAACAGTTTACAATGCTTGATTGTTTATACGACTTCCACTTTTACGGTTGGCTGGACAGTAAAACTTTGGCTTTGGTTCAGTTCTAGATCTGGTGCCTTAATGTCAAATTCATGTATGCAAAGTAATGCTATACTTAATCTCGACAGCCCTGGCTAGCAGCAGCCTAATATGCATAAACACAGACTTTTTTGCTTGCTTTATTATTCATTTTACAGGCTTTTGCTTTCATTAGACAGGGCAGTAATACACAGCTCTGATAGTTACCTTTTCTTTTTTAATGTTACATTATGACTCTGCACATTGTTCTACTGTGATGTGAAAAGCAACGCACTGCAAAATGCTGGTATTGTGCTTTTTAAAATATTTGTTGGTTTAATGGTATGCCACACAAACCTAGTCATTCTGAAGTGGCAAAAACACAAATAGGGATTTGAGATGTAGACTATATGGTCTACTTTCATGTTGAACGTTTCTCATTTTTGGCGATTATTGCCATGTACTTTGAGTAAAGTATCTCCTATACATGTCCCAATCAGTGTTATTTTCATACTATTTACAGTATTTATTAATATTTTAAAACGCTTTCAATTTTATATTTTAAGTTTTCATTTTCATTTTAGCTTAAGTTTTATTCATTTATATTTTTAATTAAGTTTTATTTTAGTTTTAGTAATATTAGTATCTCAACTTATTTTGGTTAATTGCCAGGCCATCTAATATTTATATTTTATTTCAGCTTCATTAAAAAGTGATTCTTTATAGTTTTAGTTAACAATAACAACACTGGTTGCAATGCAAAAAAAACAACAACAACAACAACCATTCAATCATGTTCTTACAGCATGAAGGTGTATAAATGACAGAATTTAAATATTAGGCAGAACTATCCTACTATAAATACTTCCTCATGCATTTGACCTCTGTTATCTTTATGGTTGCTAAGCATTCAGTGCACATGCAAAAATCTACAACAACAACAAAAAAAAAACGTTAGTACACATGATTATGATGCATAAAAAAAAGCCTCCATTAAGAGTGTTGTGTAGCAGCGGGAGACTCAAGACAATTACAATTATGAACGCAATCTATTCTTACTCCTATCCGGTCTTAATTCCAGTCAGCCTACATGAGGCCAGTCATTAGCTCTCAAAGCCATTTAGTTGATGATTTGTTGGCATTATCGGACAAAAGCAACCCATTTACAGAAATACTGCTTTTAACGCTGCTTAGATTCTTGCCCTCGTTTTATTTACCCCGTGGTGGTCACCCTACACATATCTGCGACTCATTGAGTGCACAGCAGTTTTGCAGATAATAACCTGAGCTTCTCAATCTCATTCTACAGCAGCTGCCCTCAGCATTGGTCCTCAATAATCCTCTTTATTCTGACAAACTAGCAGCACTTATTAATGGCGCTGTATCAGCCAGCCCCTGCTGAGGAAAGTCAGACAAACACTGGCTCTTGGCGACAAAAACAACCCCAGCTTCTTTCCCATCTGCTTTTGAGTGGTTCATTTTCTGAGAACATTTCACCTCAGAACAAACCAAAAGGGAAGAACGCACTGTTGACAAACAAACAACATGTGAAAACAGCCATCGTCTCAACCTAATGCCTTTTAAACCCTCGATGATGCCACAAAATGGTCATAAGCGGTCTTACTAAGGAAAATCAAATGCGACCTCATTTGTCAAAATGTGCTTGATTAATAAAATGAATAAACATGTTTATGCTGAGCTTTTCTGCCACCTGCTGGAGAGTCCGTGTAAGTCTTTTTTCAAAGTTATACAAGTCCACAAACATGCTATAAGTAAAAACCTGTTAACTGGTTAAAGGTAGTTCCCTTACTAATATGTTGAGGAACTGTATTAGATGTAACCTTGCATTTAATGCAATTTTACAGTAAAATACTGTTAAATATACAGTCTGTGGGACTAAAAAAATAAGTCATCTTCTAATTTACAGTTAAAAACTATAAACTAGCATTCCCAGGATTCTCACATTTGATGGTATTTCATTTAAATAAATGTGTTTCTTAATAGTTTGTTATCAGTTATGTATATTAGGGTTTTATGTTACAACACATGCTAATTACTGTTTATTGCATTGTTGTTACCATGATGGTGTTTTGTATTTGTGTTTATGACACTGTGTGCACCTTCTACATTAGTATTTACTTGTGGAAAAGCTATTTGTGATTAACTTTTCATCATTGAGCTTTCTTTTTATCATGCGTGTGATCATGGTGGTTGTCAGTATATGTTTAAAGTACAAAACAGATTTATTAGCAGTGTGGCCTAATTCAGCAGAAAAGGACTGTTGGATTTACTGGTTTAAACTGTAATTTTCTTCGTAAACTTTCTTCGTTATTGGTTTTTTAAATGTGTTTACATTTTCACTGTATTTTTACAGAATTACTCTGGCAACCACAGTTGACATTTTTTCAGTAAGGACAGTGTAGGCTTTACCATCCTGTATGCAAACACAAAGGGCCAGATTTACTAAACAGGGCAAATTAGCATTAGAGCACAATTCCATAAAAGCGCCGATGGGAGGGGGAAATTCTGCGTGTGATTTACTAACAATGCGCACATTAAAAAACACAGACGCAGCCAGATAATTTCCATATGGACCAGCTCAATCTACCAAGAGCAGTGCAAATTACCGTCAGCTTTAGGACATGCTTTTTTTGAGCGTTAAATAATGGCGCAAATACCAGTAATTTGACAAGGTGCAAATGTTAGTAAATCGCGTTGCGTGATTCATTTGCGTCTGAAAGGGAACTTCCTATATATGCATAAGTCAATAAGGTCAGGCGCAAAAATAACTGTGTCCACGCCTTTCCAGTGCTAATTCTTCACTGCGTGTCTTTAGTAAATCCCAACAGTACGATTTTAACACTAAAAAAAGGTTTGGTTGGTGTTTACGAATTTAAATTCTTAAATGTTCCTTCAAGCAAATTCTAAAACTTCCTGTGCATGAAAAATGTTCCAAAATCCCTCTCACTCTTAAAAATGGGTCAGACAGGGCACTGATCAAGTTTCTTGAACTCTGACCTGATATGTAGCCAGGACAGCATTGGCGTGGTGCCTCCTCCAAACACCCAAACTGTGAAGAACACAATGAGCAGGGTCGTGGTGAACATCATCTGTCGCGCGTATGTGGCGGTGTCACGGATAGCCAGAGCGAATGCCATTGCCCCTCGCAGCCCTGAAGAGCACAAACACACACACAGCAGTCACAATAGATTTTAGTAAGAATGACAGCCCTGCTACAAATAGAATGGAAGTGCACTTAAGCAGGCAAACAGCCATCACACTCGATCAGTTGTGTTTTAAGGGCACTGCACTTTGCTGCCCTTTTAGCTGGGTGGTGTTGCTGGTCTGGAGGGAGCTGCTCCACATCAAGAGCTGTTATTAGAGATGTTCTGATTCTGATGCCTCATTTCACTCTTAATTTAGATCTCGATAAGTTTCAGCAGGGTGCTGAAATCTACAGAGAGTTCACATCAAAGAGTCTGACACTAAAGGACGCTATAAAACTGATTGCGCTGATTTATATTCTACGTCATTGTATTTATTAAATGGTTCTGTATCTTTAATGTCATGCAAGCATCAGAGAAGAGGAAGTAAGCCAGGTGTTCTCACCACCATACCTGCAAACATCATCATGTGCTGAAAGTTTCCCCTGATTTTGTGTCTTCGGCCCAGGTTAATCAGGAAAGACAAAGGATAGATGTTCAAGGCCCGGCCGATAAAGATGGATATCTAGTAGTCAAAATGTTTAAGAAAAATCTTCACATATAACATATTAAGTTAATGGAAATTTAGACCTACATTACTGTTCAAAAGGGTTTGCATTAACATTTGGTTGGATGCATTAACATTTAATCAAGTGACAGTAAAAACTTTTACATTGTTACTAAAGTTTTCCATTTAACCTAAACACTGCTCTTTTGAACTTACAATTCAATGAATCCTAAGAAAAAAATATTTTCCACAAAAATATTAAGCACAGCAGCCATTTTCAACATTGATAATGATAGGAAGAGTTTCTTGAGCTTCTATGATTTCTGGAGGACCATCTGACACTGAAGACTGGAGCAATGACTGTTGAAATTCAGCTGTCTTCACATGAATACATTTTAAAATATACTAAAATAAAAAAACAGTTCTTTTGAATTGTTATAATATTTCACAATATTACTGTTTGTACTGTATTTTTAATCAGATAAAAGCAGACTTGTCGAGCATAAGAGACTGTCAAATCTGTAAAAAACCTTACCGACTTCAAACTTTTGAACGCTATTGTAGATTATGCTGCTTTAAATTGATGGTTAAAAGTTTCAACCCACAGATAATGCTGAAGAACAATTATGTAAAATATTATTTTAGAATTTGCCATTTAAAAACAAGTACAGTATTGTATGGTTTTCAAAAAACTTGTATTATTGCACACAAGTCATATTGACCACTTTTATGGTGTTTTAGTCCTTTTTGAAAGAGTATCTAAAATAATACAACAGAATAGTAACTTGCTATTCCTTTAAAACCTATACATAACGCCTCCTAGTGGTCATAAATGACATAAATCAAGATGATAAAACAGCCATGAACTTTTCCAGATGTTTTTAGCATTTAAAATGATTTGGCTCACAGGTACATCTTCTCTAACATGTTGTCAAACTCTTACTATCTGACTGAGGTAAATGCTAGAGGTTGAGCTGCAATGTGAAACTTTCATTTCAACTGAAAGACAAGGATACAAAGGCTCCAAATATGAAAATGGGGCTGAAGACGTGATTCTGAAAGGTGAAGAGCGCCAGGCCCATGTATGAGAAGATGAAGTTCTCTGCTAGGAAGTGCAGCACCTCAAACAACTGCAACAGCAAAGAAACATGCCACACATGAAGCCGTATGCATCTGACAACAGCACATTTGGTCAACAAAACAGCTGAAACAACATTCACAAAAGCAAAATGACACGTTTTCAAAATCAATTCCTGAGTGTACTAGAAATATATGCTCCACCTCTGTATACCCTACAATGCTTTTTGTGATGTATGTTAGATCTAAAGCCGAGATCGGTATCTTCAACTCCTGTGACTGTAACTTCTAACCCTTCTCTCTATAGACAGGAGCTTTGATAATAGCGAGTCCGGCCTCCTGGAGAGAAATCCTGTTGCACCCCACTTCACTTCATCACACATTGCACTGCTCTGACAACACCACAGGGGTGCTGGGAATTCACTTAGCGCTATCCCTCGATTTGTGGCCCCCCTGCATCAAAGCATCTTTTGAAGTAGAATATGCAAGTCTCCCATCCCCCCAAAAAAATCCTTGTTGCTTTTTTTTCTACATACCTCACTTTTTCAACTTTGTCACAGTTCTGTTCACTCTGGTTTTATACCAGCTGCTCTGAAAGCAACTAAAAGCCAAAGGTTCATATATTTGACCTGAAACAAGGTTAAAATATTTTACCTGTTTAGTGCGTTTGGTTGATTCCTCAGAGAGATTGTTGTAGGTATAATGGGCCTGTGTGATGCCACAAAACAGCACAGCGACAACACCTAAAATAGCAAAGGATATCAGCATCATATGTACCTTTTTTCTTTCAAATGGGAGATGGGATGCAATTTCAGTACAGGTTGGAGGTGACTAATGAAACAACCAGATGATAAGTACAAATGACTGAACACATTTACACATCAAGGATGTTATCATTCAGCAACATGGCCTGCCCAGGAACAGCAATATGAAGGAAGTTTTAAGTTTTTGAATTTTATTTCCATATTTGTATGCATGAACATGAATGTAAAATTTTTGTCATGCTAATAAAGCACAATAAACCTGAACAGATGATTTTCTAAACACCAGAAACTGATACCGTTACTGCAGTTGATATTTAATTATAGAAGGAAATGTTGTGCTGTTCCTAGAGGGGAAGCAGCTGCAGCTTCATATTATACTTTATTATATTATAGTTTGACCTCTGGTTACCCAGCAGATTATCTACTATGCTTTCATTACCAACCCACACAAAACACCCACCTGTGAATCCACAAGCTTCAGCCAGTAGAAAAGTACTCCAAGACATGAGGAAGAACAGAGCAGTCTCCAGCAGAGGGAAACAGTGCAGCTTGGTGAATTTTGTCACGTGGATAAAGTTAAGAATTTAAACCACATATCTGATATCTAAAAAATCAGATAGCTAATCAAAAAAAAAAAAAAAAAAGAATAAAATTACTAAACATGTACACTACCACTCAAAGGTTGGGGGGGGGGGGGGTTCTTATGTTTTTGGGGAAAAAAAGTCTCTTTTACTCATCAAGGCTTGCTTTATTTGACAGTAACAGTAATATTGTGAAAAATGATCAATTTAAAATAGCTGTTTTCTATTTTAATATATTTTAAAACGAATGACAAAAAGCTGAATTTTCAACAGCCATTTCTCTAGTTATTGGTGTCACATGATTCTTCAAAAATCTTTCAAATATGCTGAGTTCTCTAGAAATATGATCAAAATCGAAAACAGTTGTGCTGCTTCCTATTTTTGTGGAAATAGTGATGCATTTTTTCAACATTTTTGATAAATAGAAAGGTAAATAACAGCAGTTATTTGAAATTGATTTTTGTAGATTTTTTTGTAGATTTTGAAATTAGATTTTTGTAAGTTTAAAAATACTCTTACTGTGATTTTGATTTTAAAAAAACACTAATATATTTTTTTATATTCTTACTGACTCCAAACTTTTGAATGAATATACGAACAATGTATATACAAACTGTATTTACTAGGTACTCTTGACAGAAATCAGTCACTGTTTAGAGGATAATTCTACAGTGTTACTAATTTTACAAATGGGTACAAGAATCAACATCACAATGAAGCCAAAAGGGCATCAACACAACTTATTTGCATAAACCTAAATATATTTAGACTGATTTCACAACAACATGCAAAAGGATATGAGGGCAGTGACTACTCCAGTGACTGCACCCATAGCAAAAGAGCCACTGAAGATGCCCAAGAAGACGCCCACCGATTTGAAGAAGGCAGAGGCATCAAATGTGTGTGTGTTGGCTCCTGCAGGCTGATACGCCACAATAGACCTGCAAACCAAAGACAAAACAATCCAAATCATTAAATTAACTCACTGTGCTGATCTGATTACACAGATTACCTGAAAATGCACATTATTTTATTTAAAAATTATTTTATATGCATGTTTTTTTTTTCAACCAAAGACTAAACAGCACAGTTTGCTGTGATAATCTGACTATACTGACAAATTGTGTAAGTGGTCCCAAAAATGAAAATCAGAAACGATCAGCTTTAGCTCATCATGTCCAAAAGTGGGAGTCAGAGCGCTGAAACACAACTGAAGTTGCAGCATCATTAATTTTTACTACTCAGCATTACAGTGAAAATGTCCCCAGCACCCCCTCTGTGCTGGCATCCTGGGAAATCCCACCAACTGCCGCTGACAAAACACGTGATTTTAACCTTTTTTTGTAGCAACAGAAAGGGAACAAGAAAGTGATACTGTTTGAAATTGGGACTTACGATGAAAGGACTATGGCAACTGCATCGTTCATGACACTCTCTCCAAACAGCAGTGCATAGAGATCACCATCAGCATGAAGCTCATTAAAGATCGCAAGCACTGTGACTAAAAATCACACACACACACAAATCAGCAACATAACGTATTGAAATCCTGAATGGTAATACACAACTTGCTAGTCAGTTCAAATAAAAGATGCTAAGATTTCAGCATTTAACAGCAAGTTTATTTTACCTAAAAAGAGAACAAAGACAAAAATGGAGGAAGAGAGAGATGAAGTACCTGGATCTGTGGCAGATATTATGGCACCAAAGAAGAGGCAGTCTGTGTAGTAGAACTTGTCAGTGAGTTGACCCAAAACCTGCATCAGTTTCACCACGCCATACATGAGGTTTCTTAAACAAAAACATTAAAAAAAAAAAAAAAAAAAAAAGGCTTGTAAGACCACAATTCAAAAGGGAAGCTATGTTTATAATGATACATTAAAATACGATTCATACTATTTGCTTGGTACTGAAATGTTCCTTGTATGTATGAAACAAACAGGTATCCAACTACATTTTCCAAAATCTGGAGTATACAACAAAGCACACTGCCAGAATATTGTATCCCACAATGCAATGTAAGTTGACTTTTCACTCTGTAATGTGACAAATGAACCTGCTGATATTAAACCAGTTTTTAAACATGTCTGACACACTGATTTTTAACACTGAAAAACCTTTTTGCATTGCCGGACAAAATGTGTGCTCAAGGTACTAAGTGTGAAGGTGGACCTCATACGACAGCAAATGAAGAAATGAATCTGATGGTGGCTGATTACTGGTGCCATAAATTCCACTACGTGCCTGAACCTGGCTCTTGTATGTTATTGGTTAGCACAAAAATAACTTTTTTAATAGTTTAGGTTAGAAAGTGTATCATTGAACTTTGAACGCTATCATTGAACGCTAATTGTTGCTGTAACTGGCCACCTTTTGTGGGTTTTGTTTTGTTTTTTTGAAAGTTCACTTAAATCATTATCAAAAGTAGTCACTCCTTAGTATAGCTCTGTTTCATCTGTATAATTCGTAAAAAGTTTCTGAGGCATGTCATGGCTGATCCACTGTCTGTATGTAAAATATTCCATGGTCTGTGGGAATATTATGAACCTTAGTGACTTACCCAATGACAAAACAGGAAATGGCAGTGCCCAGGAACGCATAAGTTATGATGGAGCCTAGGTTTCTGAAGAAGTGTCTCTGGAGGAACAAGGAAGATCATGTTAAGAGCATGTTAAACAAAACAACAAAGAAGTGGAAAAATATCCTTGTCCTGAGAAAATGGTTCAGTTCTGTTGTATGTATTTTTATATAATAAATACTACATCAGCAAAGGCTGCATTTAAAGAAATAGTAAAAACGATTGTGAAACCTTAACATTTTTAGCAGTCATTACTCAAGTCTTCCGTGTCACATGATCCTTCAGAAATCATTCTGAAGTGCAGATTTGGTGCTCAAGACATTTCTTATCAATGTTGAAAATTGCTGTGCTTATTGTTTTTGTGGAAACCGTAATATAATTTTCTTTCAGGATTCTTTGATGAATAGAAAGATAAAAAGAATGGAATTTAGATGAAATAGAGTTTTTTTTCTAACATTATAAATGTCTTTACTGAGACTTGTGGTCAATTTAATGTGTCCTTACTGAATAAAAGTATTCATTTATTTGGGACAAAAAAAATAAATTATATTGAAAAAACCCACACGTTACTGACCCCAAAAAAACAATACTCATAGAACACAAATTATCCAAAGAAATCAAAGGTTAAATAAATAAATCTGACTTTCTTCCACGTGATTTAAAATGTCATAAGACTATTAGTCTTCATCTTGACACTTGGCCCGACACACTGTCATTCTTACTCTTCTATATTTCTCTCCTTGCTTGTTTACAGAGCAAGACAGAGATTTTTTCCTATGTGAGTGTCAGTCACAATATGCTGAGTCACTCTGTTGCTACAAAGCGCAGCAACTACAAAATAATTTGATGTTAAACCTCTCTCTCTTTCACGGTCAAAAGGGCTTCTTCTGTTGCAGCTCTTGTAAACTCCTGCACTGCTTTTTCTGACTGGGGTCTTTCTGTGGATGTGCATGGATTAGATGGGAACTGATAGTAATCACTAAGATAGAAATACAGTCAACTTACAGAATGAAACCTTGTTACTAGCCAAAATAAACTGTTTGGGAACGCAAATATGAAATCATTTACGAAGCAGTTCTTTGCATATATTCAGGAAATGAAACCATCATCATACCGAGAGAGAGAAGATCAGTAGTACTGTGAGGTAAATGAAACTAAGAAAGGTAAAGAAGAGGATCGGAGAACACACACTGTTACACGAGTACCTCAGAGTAAATGGTCTTAAATCTAATGCAAGCGCTCATCCGTAATGTATTTTAGTTGACATCTATACTATAGACACTGTTGTTCATAACTCGGATAGTTTTTTAGCCTGTGTTTACACCTTCATTCCAATGTGTTATCTAATCCGTTTTTCCACATTTTTGTGCTGATTTTTAATTTAATACTTTATTCTGTTAAGTGGAACAGAGTATTACACTTATATCGACAGAAGAAAACAAATCATTTTGGTAAAATAATAAATAAGTACACAATGTATGAAGGTTTTGTTGAATTTTATGAAAAACAGAAATTGCAATTCTTGGAAATTCAGGGGAGTTTTCTCTGGGTGCAGATTTTGTGGTGGCTTTAAAGGGTAAAATATTTAGTTTAGCCAAAAATGAACATTATGTCATCATTTACTCACCCTCTTGCTGTTTTCCCAAGATATTTTGAATGGTAACCAAGCAGTTTTGGTTACCACTGTCTTCCATTGAATTGACAAAAAAAAAAAAAAAACACTGAGACATTTCTCAGAATATCTTCTTTTATGCTCCACAGAAGAAAGTCTGTCATACATCTTTGGAACAACTTGAAAGTTAGAAAATGATGACAATATTTTATTTTTTTCAGTGAACTATCACTTTAAGGCCTGTTCAATCCAAGACAAAAGCCTGGCGTGAAATTTTGGTGTGCGGTAAACATTTTAATTTGAATTACTGCCAAAATTCATACAATCTCTGAGCAGCATATTTTTCCTTCATTCTGTAAGGTTCATCAACAAAAAAAAAAGTCTAATGTGGTACAAAGAGAGGAAACAACATAGCCTTGTGAGTCAAAACACACACAGCTGGCAGAAACCCGTTCCTCTCACTTCCTCGGGGCCTCCCAGCGCACTCAGCACAATCTGAAATATCTGGAATCCAGGAGTGATAAACATGATATCCACCTGATAAACACTGCAGTAAAATCAACCAAAAAGGGTATTGAGTAGATAATGTATGGACATTCTGTTACATTAGATTCTGTTCAGTGTAACTGGTGAAATTATGCATTGCAGTCTACATGGCAGAGTACTAAAAGCCCTTATCACATGGAAAGAGTTGACACTTCAGCTAATTTGACACAAATGAAATGGATGAAGAACAGAAGTACACTGTGTTCAATACGAACACCCGGCCAACAAAACAAAAATATCTCTTTTTGGATGAACTATGACTTCAAAGATTTCAAATAAGCGTACAACATACAGAATAATAAGCAATGCCTCTGTACACTACTTCAATGTGTTTGTATTTTTGCCGATAAAGTTTAACGCCAAAAAGCACTGTAATTCTTCTAAAAATAGCCCAAGTAACACTGTAAGCCACTGAATTACAGGTCATGAGGAACAATAACGCTAGTAAACACTAAAACCAAACTTGACTTTATAAATGATACCCAAAGGTCAGAATCTGACTTCCCATGTTAAATACACATTAACTTAACTATAACACAGTTGGTGCCAGTGTAATATAAGTGAAGTTTGACCAGCTGTTAAGACACTCTTGATCATGAGTATCTGGTCTGCATCTCACTTCCCTTCTACGGTTAACCTTCCACTGAAGCAAAACGATGAGAGAACAGAGATCAGGTTGCATTAGACTAGATCATATCTCAAAATTTCATAATGTAAAGTGGTAAAGAAGCACCTTTATGGATGAACGCTCTACTAAACAAGCAAAAATGAAAGCTAAAACTGAGTAAAGGTAAATCCCAGTTCACAATACCACTCATACCTTTTTGAGGCTGTATCCTGCGTGGAATATGATGGGAGGTAGCAGAATGTTGAAGAACACCTCTGGGTCAAAGGTCAACTGGAAGAAAAATATTTAATTGTTACAAACAAATGCTTGTAATAGAAAAAAGGTGTAAAATCTTTTAAAGTAAATGTTACTAATCTTGTTAAAGACTTTATGAAGAGTTTAAAATTGCAATTGCTAATCCTGTGTTGATGTATTTTCTACTGAAAAAGGAAGTTGTGGTGAGACATTGTTGGGGCTTGTCTTTTTTTAGTTAAAAAAAAAATTAGGAGGATGATGAGGTGTTATAATGATAGGCTTTCAAATTACTAATTTACAGTTTTTATCTTTGTTGTCTGTTTGCTGTTTAGATCAGTAGCAGGGGATATTTATCATTTAATTTCATAATTTAGAACTTCTGAGTTTCTTTATGGTGTTAAACTTAAAGAGAATATTTTGAAGAACGTGACCAAATGTAACCAAAATGTTTTTGGTTCCTATTGACTTCCATAGTATAGAAAAAATACTATGGAAGTCAATGGGGACCGGGGGGCTGTTTCACAAAAGACCCTAAGAAAAGCGGGGATTAAAGTCCAAAACCTGACTTGAAATAACCTAACAAATCAATCTCACTAATTCGATCCAGGTTCAATGAGTCAGGATAATTTGATGTGCACGCTTATTAGTAAGCAGCCCTTAGTGACGATCATGGATCAAATCGATCCACCATGGCAAACAGCGAATATTTGTGCTGTTTAATGCATTTGAGACATTGTGTTTTCCTCAGTGCATAACTGACACGTCACAGGTATATTTTTCATCTGTAAATGTTAGAAAGTCATGCAAATATATCCATTTTGCTGTCAGGAGTGGGCGAGGTTTACGCGAGTGAACGAGCGCTGCTGCACGCATGCGCGCTACACAGACGGAGCAGAACAGAATAATAGCGCAAGAATTCTGAATAAAATATACATTCTGCTAAAATATTTGTTGTTGGACATTAAATGTGACACGTAGAATTTTAATCCTACATATAAGTGTATTTTTATGATAGCAGTAACTGTAAATCAAATGTAAGCTGGCTAATACAGCCATACTAGCTCAAATGAGTTAAATGTGTGTTCCTCTTATCAGTTAAAATGTAGTCTGATCTCTATTTTTTATTTTCATCTTTAATTCAGTGATTTTAACTTTTGATTTCGTGTTTTTAATGCTTTAATACTTTAAAGAGCAATTTTAGATTGTAATGTTTTAATGTTCTAATAACCATAAAAGGTTACAGCTGTCATAAAATCAGAGAGAAAGGCTGCATGGCTAGAAACTGCTGATCAACTGAATGCTCGAGTAGCAACTATGTTAAAATGTTTTCATATATCTTAAAAAAAAGGTCATTAGCCTACATTTTGGGCACAATACATTAAATACAGTTGGTTGTAGCCTGTTTTTTATTTATTTGATTATTTAAGATGTATTTTCTGTATACTTTTATTTTTGGATTAATAATGAAGTCAACTGATTGTATGTGCGAGAGTCAGTGGTAATATCGATGCGTTCCTATTGGTCAGAGTTAGAGGAGCTCAGCTAAGCCTGACAGTTAGCCTGCTCCTGACCAGGTTAGTTTCTCAGCATAAGTTGCCACAGTGACTGAGCTTGAGCTATGGTAATTTTGCTTTCGGAAACCAAATCAAGTGAAAATAAGTCAGAATTACTGAAATAAGCCTGGCTTATTTGGTAAACTTGTTTTATGAAACAGCCCCCAGAAACTGTTAAGTTACCCACATTCTTCAAAAAACGATATTTTGTGTTCAACAGAAGACAGAAGCTCATACAGGTCTGGAACAACTTGAAGGTGAGTAAATGATAATAGAATTTTTAATTTTGGGTGAACTATCCCTTTAAGCTAACGGATAGGGACAAATTTTTTTTTAAATATTCTTAAGGCTGGAATACATTACATGATTTTTAAAATCTGAACAGATTTTTAAAACACTAGGCATCACACACTTACCGACTTTGTAAATAGTGACAAAGGAAAACTGGGCATCATACACTACGCGACTGAAGATCATACACTACCAGACTTTAAAGTTGTTCCGATCACAACGAACTCAGGCAGAAACGTGCGCCTTGTTGCTAGGAGACGCATGACAAATGAAAACATATGTGTTCTAAAATCGGCTGAAAATATCAAACATGTTTGATATCCTCCGACCGGATAGAATCAAAGTCTGAAGCTAAAAAATCGGAGTCTGTGACCATAATACACTACCCGATTTTCTGTGGAATCTGTCAGCTGTGATCTGCAGACTGGCTCTGACTTTCCTAATCTAGCGTCAACTTGTTCAGACTGTAAAATCGGGGTAAAATCGAGGCAAAAATCGCGTAGTTTATTCCAGGCTTTAGTCTTAAAGACTGGACCTTGCTACAGCCTTGGAATGCAAAGTCTAAAACATCTGCACAACAATGTTAATATTACCTATATACTATTATAGTATTTATTGATATTTTGAAGTAGCTTTTATTTTTATATTTTCATTTTTGAGTCATTTTTATGTGCTGTTTGTGTATTATTATTATTATTATTATTATTATTATAATTATTAAATATTTTTATTTAGCTTTCATTTATTTTCATTCCAGTTTAGTTTTATTAAAGGTGGGGTATGTAATTTTTCAAAAATGCTTTAGAAAACTGAGTCGGGGCCGAGTACCAAAACAAACCTGTAGCCAATCAGCAGTAAGGGGCGTGTCTACTCATGATATGAAGGAGAGAGCGTTCAGTGAACAGCCGAGCCTAGCGACAGAAAGATAGAGATGGCGGATAAAAAACAAAAGTGGAAAATATCTGCGGAACGATAAGGCAAGAAGTAGGACCCATGTAAATATCGGATCAGCTTTCCAGCGCTGGAGAGAACTCAAGTAGCGGAAGAACTGCGATCGGACGCCGAGGTTGCTTTGGTTTTTCTCGATAGGTGAGTAACACCGTGTCTACACGGGACGAGCCGCGACGCAACAGCTAAAGTCTGCCTACACTGGACGCGATAAAGCGACCGTTGAAAATCATTTGGAATGTGTGTCAGTACGTCATAAAAAGAACACGGCAGCAGTTCTCTGTCGGGAGATTTTTCGCTCCGCACAGCATCCAGTGTAGACACGGGGTGCGTCTCAATCAGCTCCCTAGCTCATGAATCAGTTGATCCTGTCCACGAATTCGGTCACTGGTAAGTTCCCTGACTCACTGCACGTTGGGACAGCGATCACTCGAATTCCAGTGACATGATTACGTACGGCGTCAACGGACAACATTGTAGAACTTCACTGCTTGAATTAATAAACAACAGACAGGACCGATCTTTTTGATATTATTTTTTATTCTCTTTAAACACATAGTTTTGCTTTGTTTCACAGAACTAATCGTTGCCTGGGTTGCGTAGATTACGTATGTGTGGGGCGGAGCTATCAAAATAGGGGCGAGACCCTTTTGGGGTAGGGGCGTGTTTGTTTTGGTGATTTCAAATATCAACATTGGCTTCCAGAAATCGCTTACTCCACCTTTAATTTTTAAAGCTTTTAGCTTAGGTGTTTCAATTTAATATTAATATCTTATTTTATTTCAACTAACAAAAAGAATTTTATTGGATTTAGTTTTAGATAACAACAACCCTGCTGAACAGGTGACAGAAATTAAACCTCAAAATGAAGTGTCTTCCTCTGACAAACCTCTGCTGCAGGATTATCAGAAGCGTTTGTATATGTGTGTATGTATGCGGTTGCTGACATACCTTGCGCAACATGTCATTCTGCTCCACACTGTGGATTTCTCTAAGGTTGATCTCCCCCTTGAGTGTGTACTCAAATAACTTTCCGCTAACGTTGAGGAGCACCGTGCTGACAGGACCCTCCTGCAGGGTGCAACTCGGAGGAGTTTTATTATGGTAACTGGTGGAGGGAATGCCATACCGCAAAATAACACCCACCAACAGACCTGTTTGACACAAAGAAGATAAACCAATCACATACGCATTCAGTACATACACTTAGTTTGTGAAAAAGGAAACTTGTTTGGAAACAATCCATTTTTGCTGTGGCACAGAAATTACACTTCTTTCCTTAAAAACACAGTATAAGCAGATTGGTTTCTGTGTGATGACAGGGAGTAGAGATGAGAGCCTGCTGTGTCAAATCTGTTGGAGGGTATTTCCATACTAATGTAGTGCCAGAGGAAGTCAACAGCACACACAGAATGGGCTACAGAAAGGAGAACGGAGGCAAAAAAAACCACCATAATCGCACAACCTCCTGCTAAAATCAGGCAAATTACACTACTTTAAATCAATGCTAGGTCTAGACAGTACTGATTTCATAGGGAAAACCTGCAGATTTCTGTGGAGCCAAATACATACCCTAAAGATACATTTTTGCACAATTATTTTGGGAGTATGTGGACAGCAGCACATTTAACACATTTCACTAATTTTGAGTACACTCAACATGAATCTGCAGAATTTTTTACCAGATATACTACCCCTAAAGATACAATTTTTGCACATTTTCTGACAGTGCATGCCATGGTACTCAAAGGTAAAGCTAATAACTTGGCTTTGTTCACAGGCAGCAAAAATCTTAACATCAGTTTCGGCTAAAAGGAACAAAAAATATGGTACAAAGCAAAATTAAACTGGCCACAAAATACACTCTGTATGTAAACAGATTCACAATCCAGAGCCAGGATCCAGGGAGTCAAGGGTTGGCAGGTTAGCATGAACCAGTTAGCTTAGCAGTTATCCCTGGTGGTGGTAGACACTATAACTGCCCCTCAAACAGTTCAAGGATACTAAAAACATTACTTTGCTGAACAATATAAGGAACAGGAACAAAATCCCTTTTATTTGGTCCAGAATTTTATTTTATTTTTATTTTTTTAAATGCTGCCAAACCGTTAACAAAGTAACTATATTCAGATTTTTTTTTCATGAAGCTAAAGAATTTTTCAAACTAAATTTTTCATACTACTTTCAGAATTGCACCACTTCCTGTTGCCCAAATGTTTTATTTGGCTGTACGCACTTATGAGAGGAAGAGTTCACATGTCCGGTGCTAAACCAGAGTTCACGTCCGTTGCAAACCTGTGTAGACCACGAGAAATTCTGATCAAACGCCATTCGTCCTTATTCTTGTATATTTTGTACACATCATAACATCATTTTCTTGTAGTTTCAGAGTCATAAGTCACATCACATGGCATTCACAACTCAGGTGACTGAAAGAAGAAGAAATTAAAAATGGTGTAAGATGTTCGATTAATCATGTTCATCATCTCCTATTTCAGTGTGACAGCAAGCTTAATGTCTGCAGTGAAACTGAATTAGAGGGGAGAGGTCTAAATGCACATAGGGGAGGGGTAATACAGCGTGTGTGTGTGTGTGTGTGTGTGTGTGTGTGTGTGTGTGTGTGTGTGAGTGAGAGTGTGTGTGTGCGCGCGCCAATGTAACAACACACAAATCCCAAAAGCTACAGTGGCCATCGGCATATAGACAAGCCAGAGTACGACTTCCAGCACTAAACTCAACATACGGAAGAGTGAGTTTACAACTGAAGGACAACACGACACACACATGCAGTGTACAGCAAAGCTTAAATGAGCATGTGCAGGGCATTAGTAATTGGGTTAGCATCACATTTAGAACCCGGCAAAGACAATGAGTGACCTCGGACATCTCCCGTCCAATCAGAATCCAGCTAATGCATCTTAGTGTTTGTCTTCCCCTGCACTGTTGCATATGTCACAGTACACCAAAGCAAAATACAATTACAACACATTACATGGAGCGTCTCTTGTTCTCCAGGAGGGGTAGGAGAGCAGAAAGCCCCTGACAGCCCGGTCCGAATGCTGTAATATACAGTAGGAAATACAGATAGAAAGAAAACCAAGTAGACACAACTGTAACGTTACCATCTGTCCAGCCAGTGAGCAGGTGTCTCTGTTCTGTGAACCAAAGCATGTCAACCTTGATTCAACATGGAAAAAATACTATTTCGAGCCAAATTACTATTTTTTAAGAACTATGTTGTTTAATGCAACAGCTTAAGTCAAATCTGCTTTATGATTGAGTGCAAGTCATCCTAAAAAGACGTGCAAGGAGTAGAATGGGGCAGATTAATAGGAAGGAAGCTAGGGCATACTATCAAAGCTAATTACACACTAGACTAGAGAAAGCTCTGATGGAGCATTTGATGGATAGGAATATAAAAAATCCCTTTTGAGGGTGTGGAAAGAGACAGACCAGTTTGAAATCAAGTTAAACAGTATGTGTAATGAAAACTGAAATAATCTAATTCAGAAACAAGGGGGTTTAGAAGCATTTTTTCTGAAAAAGAAAAAAAAAAAAAAGAAAAAAAAAAACTGTAGTAGAAACAGAATAGCGTTGTCATACATATTACATTATTACAATTTTTAAAAAAAGTTTGTTTTAATATCCTTTAAATGTCATTTATTCCTGTGATGGCAAAGCTGAACTATCAGCAGCCATTATTCCAGTCTTCAGTGTCACATGATCCTTCAGAAATCATTTTAATATGCTGATCTGGTTCTCAAGAAACATTTCTTTTCATTAGTAATGTTGAAAACAGGTGTGCAGTTTAATATTTTTGAGGAAATCATGATAATTTTTCATGATTCTTTTTCGAACATCAAGTTTTATATTTTAATTTAAAATATAAGTCATTTGTAACATTTTAGATGTCTTCACTGTCATATCAATTTATTGTGTCCCTGCTGAATAAAAGTATTAATTTCTTTAAAAATAATCATACTGACTCCAAACTGTTAAATGGTAGTGTATGTACCTCTGTTTAAGCCTCACACAGAGCACCAAACACTGTCTACTGTATTTAGTATAAAATCCCCCTATTATGAATTCCACTGTAAGAATACTGCAAAATGAACTGGAAGTCCCCAAGACTTTTGGTGAACTGTTGTAAATGCTGTTATTTAATAGCAAAAGTAAACTTGCTGAATGTAGCTCTTCACCAACATTGCATTTTAAGCCATGCATTTTAAACCATACCTGCTGCTCAATATGTCAAACAGGTATGTGCTCAGTCACAAAAAAAGACCCCAAGGTCAACAATTTAGATGCATGAACATGGTGATGCCTGTCATATTAATCTAATCAATATTTACTGAAATGGTGTGAAACCAAATAGCAGCTAGCTTGTTTCAACCCAGTCTTTTCCTCGTGTCCAAGCAATGCTTTTGAACTTCAGAGCAACCACTGATGATAGAGCTCTCATTTTCTCTGAAGACATGACACACGTGAAGACACAGATGGTTGCTGACCTTGGTGAAGGCCTTTGATTTTTCACACTTAATGAATTAGTACATCAAAAAAATAACATTGTGTCATCATTTAATCGCCTTCATATTATTCCAAACCCATATGTTCTTTCTTCTGTGTAACACAAAAGAAGACATTTAGATAAATTGCACTGCTCTTTTTGTCCATGCAATTACAATGAATGGGGAGAGAGGTGTAAAAGCTTCAAAAAGAATGTCATAAAAGTATCATAAAAATAATTGTCATAAGTGATGCAACGATAACCTTTCCTTCCAACAATCTGTTAAACAGTGCAACTAGATTTTGTGCACTGGATAAACCAACTGAAGATTCAAAATAGCAATTTATGATTCAGATTCAGAAGTGCAGTGATCACTCATTCTCTCATGAACACTAGGGCCGATGTCAATGTTTTCAGTGAATAATTACTTAAATTTCAAACCAATCTGTCACATGGCTTCAAAAGACCTGGAAAACAGTGAACAATTTAACATTTTTATGATGCTTTAGTGGGATTTTTATAAGCTTAAAAGTTGCCATTAATTACAAGTGCAATGGAAAGCAACCAGTGTAATTCTTCAAAATGTTGTGTTCCACAGCAGGAAAAAAAAAATGTTTTAAACAACATGAGGGAGAGTAAATGCAATTTTTTTGTTAACTATTCCTTTAAAGTAGAGCTTATAAATGGACTCTTGACACAGAAGACATAACATCATGTTACTGTAGTAGACTGAACCAACCTGAAATACAAAAGCTGTCACACTATTCAAAGCTAGTATGAGGAACTCAACAGGAGGAATAACAGAAACAAAATAAGAAACGAAACCCCAATGTCTGAGTGCATGATTAGCTGTTATGGTGTAAAATTTCACACACACATTTAGACATTATGCAATATGAAAACTGTGGGTTGCATATGAGCTGATACACGTGTCAGCTATTATAGTGCATCCAAGAACATCAATCTATTCCACAGCCATCTAAATATCACACTGAAATACAATGACATTCGATGCACAAGGTTTGTATTAGCACTCGTTCAAGCTAGCAGGCTACACGGTCTCATTCATATGAGGCTTAGCTAAGGGTTTACATGATGGTTGTGTCTCAATACCTAACGAGCTGCCTAGCCAGACAGAAAATGCGCAAAAAACACGCGACTAAAAATGATTCAGCTCTGATGACTCGGTACTATAACGACCAAAAATGCTGCTGTCGAGCTCGGCGGTTCACTCGGTTTTGAGACACAGACGATGCCGAGCGCTTTTCGCAATGTTAAAAAGACTCGTTTCTTACCGTATATCATAGCCAGTCCTGTTTCGTGCAGGAAGCGCACTCTTCTGTGTTTGAAGAGCCATATTGTGAGGATAGTGAGTGTCAAAAGCAAAATGAATGTAAGTAAATTCACGCTGTCCTGCCTGTGACTTTCCTCTGCCTCTTTCTCCGTGGCAAGTTCCTCCATGCCGCCGTCATCTGACCTTATCCGACAACACTGGCTTAAAATGAACATTAAAATAGGAAGCAGTGAGCTGTGTCCTCGTAATGCATATAATGTCCATGGCTTTGGTGCTGTGGCCGCCTCCATGGTGCAGGATGCTAGTGGCAGGCTTCCTCACTCACTGCTTCAGCTGCGTCAGGTAGAGTCAGAGGCAGTAAAGAGAGGTATCAGAGCAGACCGCGGCTCAAGCTCTTAAAGAGACACGCACACCAATACTCCACTCTCACTCTGTTACTAGTACATTCCATGGATATCAAACAAAACAGGGCTTGAACCTCTTGAATTAAGTGTTTTAAAAACAGTTCAACAAATGAGCAGTGAAGGAGGTGCTTAACCTAAAGAAAATGTTGATTTTATACCTCATGAGGTCAAAATGTATGAGCTGTCACTCAGTATATGTGCTATAGTCTGGTTTGTAGTTATTGACACTTAAATTAATTAAATATTTGTTTGTTTTCTGGGCTGAAGTTTGTGGACAGGCAATTTTAAGAGGTGATATAGATATCTGATGTGTTTAAATTTCAATGGGGATACAAACATTTGAAGCAAAGTAGTTTTTTTCTAAATCACTGAAAATTTAGTTGTTTTGAAAAATGTGAAACCCTACAGTTTTACTGACCTCCAAAGGTCTAGCTGTCATGTTGATGGAACAAACAGGAATTTAAGATTTCCTTTTTGCTCTTCTGCATACTATCACACTTCCTTTGCCATATGAGAAATGGAAAGTCATCATTTTCTAGTTCTGATAAGTACGTTTAAAACTATCTTTGTAGTACAGTAATGACTATATAACCCAAAAATAATCACACGTTTTAGATTCAAAAGTCATTTACACTTACACAGAGTTTGCAAGTGTAGGTCAGTTTAGAAAAAGTTTCCAGAATTTTGTCACAGTGCTTTAGACAGCAGCTTTCTGACAGTCAGTTCTGAAAGCTTTCTTTCTGCTTCCTGAAAAAAATGTATTATTTCTAAAGTCTGCATGTTATTATTGTGTATTATCAAATGCTATTTGTTTAATTATCAGTAATTATAATTTATTATCAGTTGACATGTTCCATCACACATGAGTTCATGTATGCAGTTTACCAAAGAACATTATGTATGTTGCTTGTTACACAACAGTTGAACAGCCAAGTGCAATACTGATGTGCTTGCTTTGTATGTCACATGAAGGCCTATATTTAATAAAAATTTATGTGTAAATGATGAGTCACACACCATAAAGCCCAAGTGACTTTTCATGTTGATCTTTTAAGTGAGATTGAAATTTTGCTCTGTCAAACCACATTTCACAAAAAAATAGTGAAAAATGTTGACTATACATAAAAGCTTTTAGCTAAAATCTTTCAATTTTCTTGGCTAACACATAATCGAGTAACTGAAATCTGTAGGCTACTTCTTCCGCATACATTTTATTTTCCCAGTAATATTATTTGTTTGAAATGAGTGCTAATTATGTAATGTACAATTCCTCAATGGAAATTATATAAAACACAAACACACACACACACAAAACATTTAGCCTCTTACTGCATTTCTGGACAATTCACTCAACGAGCTGCAAAGTTACTTACCTTTCTTTTTTTTTTTTTTTTAAAAAAAAAAAAAAGCACTTAAACATCATAGCAATATCTTAAAATATTTAGAATGTATGTACTTGAGTGTTATTTATTTAGAAGCACAACCCGGCTGTCAAAATGTTGTCAATGTAGTGATAAGTCGTATTAGCTTTTTTTTTCATTTTTTTTTTTTCAAATTTTTCCATTTTTTAAAAGGTCGCCAGTAAGAGCAAAACAAAAAGAGGGTCATCTTACACCAATAATGGGACATAATGATACACACATATGTATATTTATACAAAAATACAAACAGTGTAATCCGAGTGCACAAATATTATAATTCACATGCCAAGATGAGTTTACGCAACGCACGAACAAAACGCTTTATTTGCAAATGGCAGGGGTCAAATATTAGTAACCTACTACTTCGACTGACTTCGTAGATATACGGCTCAGCTTTGATTCACTGTTCCCTAGTAACGCGGTGCGCTGTAGTGATTGGCTGACTCCAGGGTCAAGGAAACGGGAAGCGCACAGGTTGCGTGTTCTTGATTACCTTCTGGGGAGGGCGAGAGAGACAGAGCGCTATTGCGGCTGATCGAGACTGTTTCAGAAACGCGTGGTATTTACAACAGGAGGAGCGCACTGACATATCGTCCATAAATGGGGTGCTTCTTCTCCAAAAAATCGAGGAGAAAATCTCCTAAAAACGACTCTGGTTTTCCCGCTGGGGAGGAGAGCGCTACGGGCAATGACCTCCCAGAAACCAACAACACTGCGCTGGGCAGCAACAGCAACCAGGAGGCTCCAAAGCAATACAGCTGGGACAAACGAGAAAAGGTACGACGCTGCATTATAACCCGTTTTTGTGTTCTAGACTGTACTACACAGTATATTACGTTGCATAATTGCTTTAGGAATGATACAGAACGAACTCCAACCAGAGTCCGTCAGAAATAGCTATTGTTATGTGCGTTAGCTCAGTTCACATTAAGCCCATTTTATGCAGTTCACAACTTGCGTAATCACGCTAGCGAAGGGTTTGGCCCCTCTTGTGTAGTGTTTCTCAGTATTTTCCTCTGCTGCTTTCGACTGACCATCGATACGAGTGTCTCTCGGCGGTTATAGGTTTTCAAATGCTATAGTAAATTATAGACAGAGCTTATTATCGGCTTAAAGTCAGGGCACGTAACTTGTTTGCCTGGCGCTTGCCCAGATAACGCTGTGTTAAGGATTAGCACATAAGTGGTGTCGCCATCAACATGTATGACACTGTATCAGAGGGAGGAAGAGAGTGAGTAATAAGGGTGGGAGTGTCTGTCTGCCCCTCCGACCGCAAACCCAATACAAGGCTTTGAGAGCATTTAAGTGTCCGGAAGTATGAATATTTTATGTTTAAATATTGCCCTGGTCGATGCTTTCAAGTGTAGATTGAAAGGCAATGAATTCACGAGACAAGTCACTGTCCAACAGTTTGTCAGTTTGAGTTTTGTCTTATGGTCTGTCAAAGGCAGTGTCTGATCTAATAGATTAGACAAGTAGTTCTCAATCGGCAGGGGTCAAGGCCCACTAGAGGGCCTCAGCAAACTTCCAATTGGCCCCACAAGATAAATGTTAAAATATTTTTATGTGAACCTGGACCACAAAAACAGTCATAAGTAGCACAGGAATATTTGTAGCAATAGCCAACAATACATTGTATGGGTCAGAATGATCAATTTTTCTTTTTTGCCAAAAATCATTAGGATATTAAGTACTGATCATGCTCCATGAAGATATTTTGTAAATTTTCAACCATAAATATATCAAAACTTATTTTTTGATTAGTAATACGCATTGCTAAGAACTTCATTTGGACAATTTTAAAGGCAATTTTTTCAATATTTTGATTCGTTGGCACCCTCAGATTCCAGATTTTCAAATAGTTGTATCTCGGCCACATATTGTCCTAACATATATGGTTATACGTCAATGGAAAGCTTATTTATTAAGCATTGATGATGATGTATAAATCTCAGTTTAAAAAAAACTGACCCTTATGACTGGTTTTGTGGTCCAGGGTCACATGTAGTTTTTATATAAAACTACTCAAAATTAATAGCTCTGTTCAGTTTTTAGTCCTAAAACCTGACTGGGAATTAGTATTCTCAAACAGTGGGTTCCTTGGGGAGTTCTCTATAACTGTTTTAGGTCTGTGGTTAAATTTTGGCTTGAAGTGAAAATTCACCATGTATGTTTTCTAAATACATGATATAGATTTTATTAGAATGACAGGCGATGCATAGAACAAGCCTCCTGCCTTACATTTTTTTTCTACAATCCTCTACTCTTTAATATGTCACCATACAGTGGAAAAGATTTGTTGCTACCTCCATTTCATCAAATTACTTAAATTCTGTAAACTCAAGAGTTCTTTTTTGTAAGGGAGTTGCTGTGTAATTGTTAGGGTGTTTTAAGTGGTTGTTAGGTGGTTACAGACTGACTCAAGTCAAAAGAGCTCTTGATTTCTGTAATAGTCTGTCCCCAGATACAGAACAGGTCCCTTCTTCAGTTTAAATCTATGTTGTTGTTTCCATTTTGTGTTTGGGTGCAGATGTTGTTATTTATGTAGCCAAAAAGTAAGATGAAATTCTTGTATCTTTTAATGTAAATCAACAAGAATTTTATAACAAGATAACAGAATACTTACATGAAATGCATATAAATATTAGTTGTCACTCTATCTCCCAATAACATGTCTGATTTTTAAATGCTTAGATTTATGTTCAGAGCTCTGTAGTTTTAATTTTAGTGGGCATATAATATAATGCAACATAAAATGCAATGCAATACAATGATGATTGTAAGATAAACAAAATGTTCCTCAGAGGCCTGTTGTATCACATTTGATACTTACATTTTAAGTTTTTCTAAATTTGATGTATTGATAATCAAGTAAACAAAGTTGCTGCAGTCCCTTATATGTTCATTTTGAAACATTAATAACAATACAAAAGCTATTCTCATGTTTCATTATAAAAATCATTAAAAAATTTAAAGCAAAAAGACATATGTACCACAACCTGAAGGTGAAGAATTTAAGAATATTACTAAAAAATTATATCTTTTACTTGCTTAAAAGTGTGAACTATCAATCAGAGGGCAGAAGGCAAGTAGAATATAGTGTACAACAGAGTTTTTTAGCAAAGTTTTGATCATGCTAATAATTTAGAGGCCTTAGAAATTATTGTATCAAATATGATACAGTAGGCTTTATAGTGTTAATACTTAGGGTTTGTTCTAAAGTATAGTTAACTACAACAGAATTAGCTTTTTTTTAGACAAAAGCATAATGTCTCTAATTAGTAAACACACATTTTGAGGGAGGGAACGTCCTGTTAGAAGAGTGTGAGGGGAACCAGAGAGCAAAGATAGCTGATAATGGTTTTATTGCTTTTATAAGTTCTCCATTTATTAACATGTTTGCACATTTTTTTGCAGGTTGACCCAAAAGACTTCATGCTGACAGGCCTCAAGAATGAGACAGTGGGCCGGTTGCCAGGCAAACTCAATGGCCAGCAGTTTGTCATTCAGGATTGTGAGAACTGTAACATCTACGTATTCGACCATTCGGCAACCATTACCATTGACGACTGCGTGAACTGCCGCATTATGTTAGGTCCGGTCAAAGGCAGCGTGTTCTTCAGAGACTGCAAAGATATGAAGTGTGTGGTGGCCTGCCAGCAGTTCCGCACCAGAGACTGCAAGAAAATGGACGTCTTTTTGTGCTGCGCCACCCAACCCATCATTGAGTCTTCAACAGGCATGAAGTTTGGCTGCTTCCAGTACTACTACCCCGACCTGGCTTTCCACTTTAAAGATGCGGGCCTCAGCATCTTTAACAACAACTGGAGCAATATTCATGACTTCACACCTGTCTCTGGAGAAACCAATTGGAGTCTCCTACCAGAAGATGCTGTTGTCCTGGATTGTGTGCCTCTACCAGATCCCGAGTCAGAATTCAAGTCTGTGAGAATCTCTACTGAAGCAAGTCGGAGCATAGTGCCACTGACCAAAGGAGGGCGCCGTACCGAGAGCGAAGAGTCCTGCCTGTTTGTCTTTTTCGCTGGAGACTACACCACTGCTAACGCACGCAAGCTTATTGATGAGGTTAGAACTCGTTTGATAGAGTTGATGCTGTAGAATTGTCATTCATAGTTGCGACAATGGGCGATCCAGAAACTGACATCATGTGTAGCATATTTGTTCATCTTTGTTACAAGCTTGAGGTTTCTCAACCAGGAAAGTTATTCAGAATGAGTCAACATTTCCTAATGTGGCATGTGTGTTTATTACTCAGTTTAGCGTCTATTTGAAAAACGTTGATCACAGCAAGTTTTTCATGTTAGTTGGGAAATGAAATCAGCTTTCTTCAGTCACTCCACCTATATAAATAGAAAAGGGGATGTATACTTTTTCCCACTTAACTTAAATTTGTAACATTTACCTATTTTGTCCGCTACAGATGTTGCCTGAGTAGTTTGACTCCAAAAAAGGCTCTATATCAGTTCTAGTGCACTTACTTGCAGAAGTTAAGGAAGTGACTGACTGTCTGAAAATATCTTTGTTTGTGGGCACCTTTATTGTTTGTTCTATTATTTTGTTACCAAAAGCTAGATGGGCTAAACAGGAAGAGCTCTGCTGCATGGTTGTAAGGGTCTGATTTGACAATTCACAGTATAATAGCTTCAGCCATAGTTAACAAATCCAATTCAAATGAATTTGCTCTGTGGCTTCTTGCCATGAATCCAAATGTTATAAATATGAAACACTTTTATGCAGAATGCAAGAAAAATTATAATAATCGTGTACCTGAAAGAACTGCTGATTTTGTGTTCATTCCTGCATTTTGTATAGAACCCATTATTAAAAGCATTTACATCCATGAAGTATTATCGTAAAATCATTTTAGAATGGTAAAACAGGAAACATTAATATCATAGCACATCATTCACATAAATCATTTACATTAACACAACAATGTGCAATAAAAAGAAATGTTGATTTCATGTGGCTTTAAACTACAGCAATACCTATATTTTACCTAAACTATCCTTGCCCTCTGGTATTAGGTCTCAGATTTTATCATCCTCATCCAAAAGTTGTTATAATTTACAGATTAGTTCTTCTAGTCTGTCTGTTTTAAAGACTATATCTCACTCTGATTTGCTGGCTGTGATTTCTAACATGAAATTAACCACTTGTTCTCTTGATACTATTCCTGCTACACTATTTAAGGAGGTATTGGATGTTGTTTTATCTAGTGTACTTTCCATTATAAATGCCTCTCTGCATAGCAGCACTGTTCCATCCTGTTTAAAACATGCTGTGGTTCACCCCTTGCTAAAAAAAAACAAACCTAGATTCTTCTGAACTTCACAACTATAGACCCAATTCTAAGTTGCCCTTTTTGCTGAAAGCTCTGGAAAAAGTGATTTTAAACCAGCTTACACCGTATTTAATTTCTAACAACATTTTAGATCCTTTTCAGTCTGCTTTTATAGTGCCCGTTATGCCATTTTTAAGGTAGCTAATATTGTTTTATGAGTCTCCTAAAACAGGTTTACATGCATCCAAGGTCAAAAAACACTTTAGTTTTCTCAAAAAATAGCTTTAATTTTACCTCATGTCTATGATTCCTAAACGACTCGTGCGAGGCAGTTCAAAGAATCAGTCTCTCTAAACCCCTCCTTTCCGTGAGCCCTCACTGCTGTGATTGGTCAGATGGCGCAGTCCTTTGTGATTGGTCTACCGCGTACAGCGTGAATGACAGCCATGGACGGACATTATGCAAATGTGTTACTTCGTGATGTACAGCCGTAACAGAATAAGATTCGAGTTCCTAACGACTCGTTTAGGCGATTGCAAGCCGACTTTTTTTTTTTTTTTGATAGACAATAACTTTATATATCGTGCACTTTCAGCTTCACAACTTTGCAGAAAGTTTATGTTCACATACTGCTACATGACACACTGCATGAAAGGTAATATTCAAAAAGGCATAATAGGGGCAATTTAAGGCTAAACTCAGTACTGAGTCTGCTCAATTAAGAGTGACAAATGACATCATGTTATCCGTTGACACTGGAAATTCTGTTGGATTTAAGCGCAGCTTTTGACACTGCAGACCATTGCATTCTGTTAAAAAGATTAAATCACGATGTAGGCATCTGTGATGCTGCCTTAGACTGGTTTGAGTCTTATCTTTCAAATAGGAGTATATCTGTAGAAATTGGAGAAAATTTTCATCATCCCCTGTGCTAATCACCTGTGGGGTGCCACAGGGTTCGATTCTGGGTCCAGTTTTATTTTCCCTTTACATGCTTCCACTGCGCTCGATCTTTGAGCGTCATAAGATCTCCTATCACATCTATGCAGATGATACCCAGCTCTATTTACCATTAGATTCTGGTAGTGATTCTGTTTTTTCTCTGCTGGCTTGTCTAAAGGATATTAAAGAATGGATGGATGAGAATTTTCTTCAGTTGAATGAAAATAAGACCGTTGGCTCCAAACCGCAGATTGCCAAATACAGTGCTTTCTTGGGGCGTCTTCAGTCAAACAGTCATTCCTATGTTAAAAATTTGGGGGTCATCTTTGATTCCGATCTTAAGTTTGACAAACAAATAAATTCAGTGGTCAGGGCCAGCTTTTTCCAGCTAAAGAGACTTCGAAAGTTAAAGCCCTTTCTTACTTTTAGGGATTTGGAGACTGTTATTCACGCTTTTATCTCCTCAAGGCTTGATTACTGCAACGCCTTGTATGCTGAATCAGTCAGTCATCACTCTCACGATTACAGATAGTCCAAAATGCTGCAGCTCGTTTCCTGACTGGGACAAAAAAGAGGGAACATTTCACCTATACAGGCCTCTCTCCATTGGCTCCCTGTGAAACAAAGAATTGATTTTAAGGTTTTAATTTACATGTTTAAAGCTCTACATGGACTTGCCCCTATTTATATATCAGAACTTTTAAGTTTTTATTCTCCTCAGAGATCACTTGGATCTTCAGTCCAGCTGTTATTAAATGTCCCGAAATCTCGTTTGAAAACAAAAGGAGACAGGTCTTTTTTAGTCTATGCTCCAAAACTTTGGAACACACTACCCTTAACTATTAGAGCTACTCCTACATTAAACGTCTTTAAAGCATCAATTAAAACCTATACCTTTTTTCTCAGTCTTACTCATAACTTGCTTTTATTGTGTATGCATCTCTTAAATGCTAGGGATTGTAGTTTTTGGGATGTAGCAGGTTATGACCATTTTTTTGACCATTATAAATTTTTGTTTTTATTATTCTTTTAAGTTACCGGATTTAATACGTGTTGGTTCTGTTTTATTATGTGTGTATTTTGCTCTGCTTGTGAAGCACTTTGGTCAACAAGTCGTGTTGTTTTAAGGTGCTATGTACGTTGACCTCTGCAAAATATGGATTTGTTAAAGCGAATTTGTGAGGAAGTGATAGAAACAAAGTATCATGCGTTTCACCTTATTGTTAATGACTTCATATTGAAATCAATCACTTTATAGTGATGATCATTGTTTTATTTTTATGGTTCTCAATTTTAAAAAACACACATTAATTCCGGTCTGTTCACTAGTGCATAACCAAGCTGATTTGCAAAAACCTTTCATTTTGTGACATTCATTTTTTGTATCCACCTAAATGCAGGCGACCGCCAAAGGCTTTATCCTCATTCAGACCAAAGAGGTTTCCATGCGCCCTGAGGATGTGAACCGAGTGTTCCAGAATAACGCAGAAAACCTCACTGAGTGGATCACCAAAGGTGCCGTCATGCATTGTGTTATACCAAATAAGAACATGTACAGCCTCTTGTAAAAAGTTGCAAATATTTATGTCTCTTATAACACACTGATCTGTGTTCCTGCAGGTCCAGTGGTAGCTCTCGAGCTGAATGGAGATGGTGTAGTGGAGGCGTGTCGATCCATTGCCAATGAAGTGTTCAATGGGGCTAAGGTAAATATAAGAGGAAGCTATTACTTCTCAAGTCTATCTGTTGAGGATTTGCTCTGATCATCTAACGCTTCTCGTGCTATCTGCTGCTTTTCCTGCAGCTGTTTGTTTCTGAGAGCAAAAATACGTCCTCGCGTGATGTCGACAACTTTTTCAACTTTGCTGACATGCAGATGGGACTGTGAAACTGGCGCAGAGGAACACCTCAAATTAATATGGGTTTATATTTGTTTGGTTTTATCAATTTTGTCATTTCAGTGAATTGGAATTACATATGCGAAGCCACTGATATCTCAACACTTTTAGGGATTTATAACCACTATTTTAACAGACAGATTTGCTCTGTGATCTAAAAATGTCACATTTTCATGCCAATGAAACAGGCATATAGTCAGTTAGGGTATTTGGAACCAATCATGAAGGCAAGTGCCTTTAGATAGAAAACAAAATCAAGAACTGGAACTTTAGTCTAATCAAACATTGCTGTGGACAATTTATCACTTATGCTGAAAATAATGAATTTGATTATATAGATATTTATTGAATTGTTTTTTCCCTAAATGTATAGCTGGAAATTGGGTTTTATTCTCCTTTGCTTGTATACATGTTTTCATTACATATTGTATAGTCATTTAGTTTGTGTATAATAGATAGCTGTAAAAAATATTTGTCAAATGCCAGAAAACATGAATTGTTGAATCAGGTTTTTTATATTTAACATAAATATATATTTACTCATATAGCCATGTGTTTATTTCTTTTCTTGTTAGCATGGCTTTTGACTTGTCTCCAAATTGTATTTTCTATGTTTTTTTCAGTATTTTTTTTTTATTGTAAACAATAACATTAGTCATCCATATAAGTTTTTAAGGTAACACTGTTCTAATAAGAATGTAAAAAGCTCCATCTGATATGTTGAATGTACTATTAAAAGGAGCTTTAGTTGTCTCCTTTACACTGCTCTATTTTTGTAGGAACGTATTAGCGAGCACAACGTGCCTGTGACCAAAAAAATATTTGTACATTTGAGAGAATCACAGTGTACTTTATTTCTAAATGGTTCTTATTTGTACGAGAAAATTTTGTAGAGTTGAATATAAGCTGTGATTTGTCAATACATTCATTTTAGTCAAAAGTTATGCGTCATCTCTTTTTATCTGCAAATAGACATAAATATAGACTGCATCTATAGAAATATAAATATAGACTTACTGCAGTAATGTATTAAGACAAATATCAACTGGTGCAAATAATTTTGAGAGTTGAGTACATATTTAATTATAGAAAGAGATTGTGAGTTACTATCAAATCTGGTTACATAGGTTTACATAATGTCAGAAACATGACAACAGTTTGAAGGCCAACCTGGAAGGCTAATTTGGCTTGGTTATGTAGTGAGGATTACTTAGACTTTCGTGTTTTGTTCTACAACATGAATTACACAAGTTGCTAAATAAGAACTACAGTGGTTGTCTGATTTGCCAAGCTCAAAAACTCATCCCTGAAGAAGTTGTAATTCTTGCAAGTAAAATTTAGATTTGTCATATGACCCTTGTTACAGACCTTATTTTATTAAGTAAAATGTATGTGCACAAATGAATAAATAAACATGATACTTTTTTTAGGATTAAAAAAATCAAAAGAACAACATTTATTTTTTTTTTACAATGTAAAATTCTTTACTATCACTTTTAATATATATATATATATATATATATATATATATATATATATATATATATATATATATATACTTTTTTAATATATATATAGAGAGAGAGAGAGGAAACGTCTTGGGAAAAAAAAAAAGTCTTTTTCCAAAAAATAATTTGTATGTATGCAAATTATATAATATCCAAGGTACACATTTCCAAATTATATAATATCCAAGGTACACATTTCTAGTAATTGTGCAGTTAATTCTCATATTGTGTTTTCAGAAAGTTTTGGAGTATTTGGCAAAAAGATGACCATACTGATTTCAAAGTTAAGGATTCGTTAGTTTGAATATACATTGAACCAAAAACTCATAACATCTTAGTTGATAATTTAATATTCTTTATTTTTGACAAAGCATCCCATGTTTCAGTAGTGACTGCACATTTTCAGTAATGACAGTAATGCTTTGGTAGTGACCACATCACATTACAGAATTTTAACTTATACTAAAAAAATTGCATAAGTGTACTAAAATTTTATTTTCCCCAAATTTGAAGACTGTGTGTTCTGTGTTCCGTTTTATCACTACCGAAACTATGATGACATGTTTCAGCCGTGACTGTTTCAGTAGTAACAATTTAATAGGAAAACATACAAAAAAAACCAAAGACGTCACTACTGAAACATTTGGTGGAGTTTCGGTAGTGACATCTTTGGGTATTTTTGTGATCAATTTGAGATACTTTTGAACCTAGCTCAAATATGCTAATTAGCACATGGTTAACTACACAGTTCTGAACACTGGTACACATATAAAAACTAAATTTTATGGAATAATCTATAATATTATGGTATAATAATACAAAAAAAGTGTGCTTAATTGCAGAAAAAAAGGTGCTCGATAGTGATGTTCCGTAACGTTACACACAGATTTTTCATATTTTGAACATATTTACCTCAAAATGATGGAACCTATCTACTCACCATGTAGCTATGAGAGAGAGTGACATAAATATTTTCTGACCATAAACGTAGGGGTGTGGTTAAAATCAGTCTTGGCCAATGGACTAAAACATGCACTGTTTCGGTAGTGACATGAAAACCCAGGACACATTTTTTTGCAAAAAGTTTCAAAATTTACAAAGAAAATATAAAATAAATATGTTTTTGAACTTCACTTTTTAAAAGAATCAAAAAGATACTTTTAAAAACAACAATGGAAAAAAAATACAAAATAATTATTTCAACATCCTTATAAGTTGAAATTTAGAGGTTAGGGTTTGGGACAACCATTCTCCCAATTGAAAGTAGGGGAGAGTGGGATATGTTGTCACACTTTTCACACTGTCTAACATTTACTGAGCACCATACATCACAATGGTATAAATGTCATACCAAATGAAAGAAGGAAGTCTTGGGCACATATGTTGTATTCATTACATTTTCATATCTTATCTCATTACGGAGTTGTAGACTGTTGAATAGAGAATGTGCACTTGTGACAATTTTCCCCATCGGCGGGTAAGTTGTCACACTAGATTATCTAAAAATAAGAACACAACTAAATTGTGAATATTGATTTTAATTTTTAAATTCAAACCAGAACTGGAAATATAAACAATCATGCCTAGAGAATTTGGAAAAACAATTATTTCAATCCAAACAATACACATTTCAATCAAAACACATTAAGTGGCAAGACCACTTTACTTTGAACTTTAAACTCAAGCGTTCTCTGGCTTGCACATAGATCCATGATAACTGAATGGAATGCTACAGATAACTCACTTAACTTAACATGTTTAACCTCTGAACAAAACAGTTAAGGATTGCCCTGTATCTGACTAATCAGACTCATCTTCAGAGTCACAATTCTGGCACACATAAATTGCCTGGCCTGAGGTGCAAGCATCATGGGCCCATTTGTTGCATTTTACACATTTTACCCAGGTCAGTTAGGTCACAATACTGAGTCAGAGTACGGTAATTTAAGTCAAAATCCTTCGCTGTACTTCTGATTGATTTGTTCTGCAACTATACCTGCCTGACTGCCTTTAACATTATGTCAGGTGGTGTACTGCCATGCTGTCTTTCGTTGATAATTTCGAACCATCTTTCTTCCTTCCTTCCTTCCTTCCTTAATTCCTGCCTTTCCTTCCTTTCTTCAAAACCTTTATTCGTACTACAAATAAATCACACATCACAATGTTTTGAGCATATTCTATGTGTTTATTTGTACTAGCGTTGTCACATGTGACGACTTGCCCCAAAGTCATTGAGACAACTTGCCCCAAACTGACATGTGTGCTAATGTTGGCTAAATCTCAAGGTTAGCTCAACATAGCACGTCAGCTAAAGTATCAAAAGACACGTTATTGTCTCCTCTATTTTGTGCAAAATAATAATTTTTAACATTCATACCTAACAAAGTTGTATTGCATAAAATTTAAAGTGCAAATTTTTTACTTTTTAAGCAGAAAAATAAGAAAATTGTGCTAACCTCAGATTAGAGCGATCTTGACCACATGTGAACAGGAAGTTGACTATAGAAGAAGAAGTCACACAAAGTGGCTATTTGATTTTTGAGAAAGAGTCTCTAGTGTTGGAGTTATGAACAGTGTGACAGCTTACCCATGTGACAACTTACCCCGCTCTCCCCTACCTAATAAATGATGACGTTATATATATATTAAGCTTACTAATATTTTAAATATTATTGTGGGTTTCAATAGATAATATAAAGGATCTTAGTAAACATCTTAAGATTTTAATAATTAAATGCTCTTTGTTTTTTGGTTGTGGGACAGCCGTTTGCACCAGTTCTGTAGAATGGCCCATATACTATAAAAACGTAATAATTAACTAGCCTACATGACAGCCGTCCATAGTGGCAACTAAAGAATATTTAACCACCACTGAAAAGAAGTATGCTAAATACTCCAGTTTCCACTGGCGCTCAGTAGGGCCATGAACAGGGCGGAGTTTAGGACCCAGCGGTCTGGTAGTACAATAGAGCTGTTGTGTCGTGGTGAGAGGGTGATTTCTGCTTTTGGGATATTGACAGTGGGACAGAAAAGAAAAAACAACGAAAATACGAATATTTGCCGCATCTCTAGACTGCTGACTTGAAGACGGCCTTGCGGAGTCTATCGCCCTGTGCGATCGTCCAGAAACACTGGATTTTTGGATGTGAGGTAAGGGTGCAGCACGAACAATACTGCTCGTGTCTTCACACGGGGCTCAGTGTGCCAGTTGTCCAGGCCTGCTTCCTACAGATCCTTTACGAGCATGGTTTTACGTTCATATTAGACAACTGGGACAATATTGGTAGCAGCGATCACATTGTCCTCGCCTTAAAGTTTGCGATCACGCACAGAATGTTGTTATATAGCCACAGGAAGTGTTGTTATAGCAGGAGAAGGTATTGTAGTGACTGGAGAGGGTTCGTCATGTAGGGCGGCTCGAGTTTGGCGCCAAGGCCGTCAGAAACCCTCGCGTGTACAGCAATGGAGGACACCAGCATGGTCACACACAGACACAGTAACGTTAGTGCTGTTTGGTGAGACTTTACAGTAAGGCATTGCTTTGTTTACCCTTCCGTTCTTTATTTAGCTGTGTGAACTTGCAGAGTTGATCTGTTCATCCAGCATGGGAATAATAACTGAGTGGGAAACAGTCATAACAACACAAGGGCTCGTTAAACGTTTCGTTTCGTTGCATCATGCTTTAGCTTTACAAAGAGGCGATGTGCATTTGGTGAATGGACACTGGGTTGTTGCATAATTACACTTCGATATTTATTCGCCGGATTTTGTCGCCCACTTTTTATGTTATGAACATAAGCAGTGTAATGAAACAACTTTGTTTTGTGAAATCTTCCTCGTTCTGAAAAGAACAATAATGCTAAATCATTAGTGCAAGGAATGATTCAACCGATAAAACATATAAGTGGCGTGCACTGTGTAAAAAGCAAATGAATAAAAAATGACACGAAATCAGCATGACTAAGTTTTAATTCTGAAGCAGTAGGAGCACAGTGCAACGAAGTTTGGAGCGGAAGTGCTGTTGTTGGAATGCGGGAATGCCCTCCTCGAGCTTCCGTTCCATCCCCCCCGCCCCGCGAAATCCCTGGCCTCAGGCTTTGATCTACATGCTTTTAGTGTACGGTTAATTTGAGTATAGGATACAATGTAAACATTTAAGATGCTTATTATCAAATGTTGGGGTTTTCATAACTTTGCATAGGTCAGTTATATAGTGCTTCTAATAGTCAGTAAATAAAGGTTTGGTAATACACTAGGCCAGTGTGAAGTAGCTTGGGCACTAGATGGAGGGATTTTGCTTTCAGTGAATCGAGCTTTTTGAATAATTTTACTAAAAGATTTGTTTATACAATCGTTCAGTGAACATTTTATGTAGGTGTCATCGTTATGCAAATACAACAAAGCTCTGTTTTCTTGTTAACTTTTGATCTGGACTTTTATCAAGTTACAGACAAAATTAATAGCCTAAATTAATTACGGGTTTCACTATCTTTCACAAATTAATTGGTATATATGGTTCAATGGGTAAAAAGGTTATTTAGAGTTATCAAAATGCTCTCCACACACTAAAGGTGTCACATTTACTGTTGTTCAGCAAATTTTCATGAGTGAAATTCAGTAATTCAATATGAATCCAGTGAAGGATTTCTCCACGCTGATCTGCTGGATTCATTCTGTTGACCAGCAGAAAGCTGCTTGATATAGATTTCTTTTTGGAGATGTGCTGTAATAAATCACTAAACTTTGACAAAAGACAACAGACCTTTTGGCCTGTAAAATATTGCCAAAATTTTTATAATGTGTTTTAAACATGTTCTTTTAAGAACTGTTCTCTGAAAGGGTCTTTGTGGAACCCATGTTCTTCCAAAAAAAGAAAAAAAAGAAAGGAACCTTTATTTTTAAGAAAGTAGCATCATAATTTTATTGTGTATGGTCATAAGGACTGACTCAACTGACAAAATGAACAAATGAAATATCCTTTCTTGGCCGGTCCATCAGTAGTTTCACAAATAAAATCTCCCAATTATTCATATTGTTCACAAACAAGATGCCTGGTTAATTTTGCTCATGCAGAGATATTTTGTTTCGTGCTTCTCCCAGTCTCATAATACCCATTCGTTTAGTGCAGAGATGTATGCTTTCAGCAGATCCATGAAATATTTCTCTGTCTGTACTCAAACAGTTGGTTCACAGTGCAGTCAGTCTTTGAAAGCAGGAAATGAAGGAAAAATAAAAGTCAGTGCATGAAAGTCAACGGCAACATCTTCTAAAATATTTACTCACTAGCAAAGCACCACTACTTTAATCTGTATAATTCTTAATGGTCAGTTCAACATAAAAGAGGAGAGAAATTTAATTTCAAAGATGATTTGTGCAGTGCATTTCTAATAGAGTCAGTAAATGGGACGGGTTGTTGGCACACGAGGCCAGTGTGAGGTGGGTGTGGGGTGAAGTAGCTCTCAGCAGCCGCTGATCTGTTGGGGTGTGGGGTGGTCTGTCTGGGCTGAGCATTGTGCTTTATCATGGCGCAGTAGGAGTGGGGGTTGGTTTTAGGACTGTGTCATTTTGTCTTGCCATTTTGTACCACAAAGCAAGGCCACCCAGATCAGATAGCCTCCCATTTCAACAAATGTGTCGTTTGCCTTAAAACTTTTCAAATTTGAGAAAAGCCCTCTATTACATTTTTAATTGGTCTTGATTGACAGTCTTATTTACAGACAGGAGTCAATCACACAAAGTGGATTTGGTGCAACTTTTGTGACACTACACTGCTAATTCTTTTATATTATGATAGATACGGCCCAACTCCTAATTAAGAACGTGGTGAGCAAGTCACACCAATCTTTTCAGTCTCATTAGTGCTTCCTTTTTAAAACATTCGCACTATGTGAATGGGAGAGTGTGCGTCAGAAGCAGATGTTCCTCTGTGGCTTTGAAAGCCAGTCTGTTACTGTCACAAATGTGGCTTTAGATCCATGTCAAAAGTCCTTCATGGAGCATTGAAGAGGTACTCTGAGGGCTTTTTCTGTTTACTTAGTCTGGAGACACTGCAGTGTGCAGCAGTCATAATGAGCATGGAGTCTAAAACTTAAATTATAGAGTTTATTTCATTTATAAAATACTTTTGTACGGTACTAGTGATCCGTACTAGTTTGATAATGAAGGATCACACTAGAATTTTGTTAACCAAGTGAAGTGTTTGGACAAAATAGACAACTGCTCCTCAAAGGCAATTTAGTGGTTGTCCAATAGTTGTCTCTGCACAGAAATTACATACATCAAGTTTACTTTTTTTGAATGGCATAAATTAAAAAATGGGTGCTCAAGAAACATTTCTTATAATTAGCAATATTCAAAACAAAAGTTTATACTGTCTCTTTAGATCAATTGCATGCATTTTTTTTTTTTTGGAGTAAAACTATTAATTTTTTATCAAAAACAAGTCATTGATCCCAAACTTTTAAACAGTGTATGCAAATCATGAATCCTTCATGCCTACATTACCAATTCTCTGTTTATCGTTAAACTAAGGAGGTACTGTTTGAATTGGTAGTGAGTGATTTAATCTAAACAGAAATATCCTCACTTGTAATAATTTGCCTTGCTTATAAGTTGTCCTTTTAAGATGTCTGTACATAGTTTCATATGTGTGGTTTGGCTGCAATTGCTCCTAGTGAGCTTGGTTAATATTTATTTAAGGAGGCCTCTCAGTCAGGTATTGGAGCATAATAAATCACAGTGCAGGCTGTGCTTTGCTGGCTGTCTATCAGTATGCTTACCCTCCATCGCCTGTTTTACTGCCCCACATTTTCATTCAGATTGTGAGAGTATGTGTTCTTTTTTTCAAGTCTTGTTCTTTTTTTTCAGGCATGAGCGAGAGGCAGAAGAAGCACAGTGGAGGAAAACAGTAGCATGCTCTTTGAATTTATGGTGAGTGAAAAACTGCTCAGTGAAAGGAAATCCATTAAAGCTGCCCTCTGTGGTAATAACATCTATTTCAGGGTACTAAATGATTACCATGTTCATGTGTCATACTTGCATGGTACTTTACCTTTGAACATGAGAAAAGGGGTGGTTGACTCTTTTTTTCTAGGCTTGATTGTGTTTATGGGGTGCAGTCTAACATGTTAATGCTTCGTTTTTAAAAAAAAAAAAAAGGATTATTTGTCACATAATTTAACTTTATTCTACACCGCTCTGTCCCTTCTCTGATAAACGCACTGATCATTTCCTGCTTTTATGAAGCCCCTCCCTCAGAAATACACGATTGGTTAGCTGGTCCAGTGTATTATGATTGGCTAAACCGCCTCTATTGCGCGTCTAAACGTTCCGCCCCTCACCTCAGCGGCATGTGCTCCGGTTGTATTGTAAACAATGGCGTCGTCTATATTGCTTATCAATTTGAGCCCGATTGAGACCCAGAGAATATTAGTGAAGAGGATCGCGCAGAACCTGTGCAAGCACGGCTCTTAATGGTATGTCTTTTGTTTGTTGTTGTCTCATACTTTTAGATGTGCTGTTATTTGTAAATGCTACTGCTTCTGTTAGCTTTTAATATATGGTTTTATCATGATTAAAGCTTTAATAAAGTACGGCAACCGCACGCACAACCGTGTATAACGCTTCTCATAGCTATGTGAAGGTAAGTGTATTCATTGAGCTGATGATCTGAATGAGAGAGAGAGAGAGATGCAGAGCAGGACATGAGGAACAGGATTGAGAACCGCTGCTTTAGAACATTGATTTTGAAAGTTTTGGATCCATTAGAATTGTTAGAAGACAGAATCGCGATTCATATATGAATAGATTTTTACGTGCACCCCTAGTTTTCTCTTCCTCTTCTCTAAAGCAGCACAACATGGCCCCGGGAGCGGGGTTTATCTGGGTTCGTGACGTAACGGACCCGGGAAGTAACTCGTTGTAGTCCCTATGAGCCGTATTTGTAGGCATTAAACTGCCAGAATTTTAAAAGATGATATCTCCGTTTGCATTGAACTTTCAGCGCTGCAACTTTGTAGATATTGTTTATGCTCAAACAGCAACATTACACACTAACTAACGTTAAAAAAGTGAAATCGCAATCAACCACCCCTTTAAAACCCATCAAATTTATAATGCCACATTGCTATTTAGTAATGATATGCAATATAAACCTGTAATAATCTTATATTGGTCAATAGTAACTATTTTAACAACTATCCAAAAAATATGTTCTTGCATTTACAAAAATGTTCTTTGTAAATGCAAAGTAGAATTATATTATTTTCTTGGAATTATATTATTTGCTTTGATATGCACCAAAATGACAATGCATGGTAATAAAGATCAATATTTACACTACCATTAAAAGGTTTGGGGTCAGTAGGATATTTTGAAAATACATTATTCAGAAAGGATGCAGAAATGTTTTGTCTTACTATTTCAAATAAATGGTGCTCTTTTGAACTTTCTATTCATCAAAGAATCCTAAAACAAATGTATCAGTTTCCAGCGAAAAAATGAACAGCACAGCTGTTTTCAGCGTTGATAATTAATAATAAATGTTTCTTGATCACCAAATTAGCATATTAAAATTATTTCTGAAGGATCACGTGACAGTGAAGACTGGAGTAATGGATGATAAAAAAAAATCAGTTTGTCCATTATAGGAATAAACTATTTTTTAAAAATTATTAAAATAGAAAATAGGTTTAATATAATTAATATTGAATATAAAATTAATATAATAATATTTCACATTATTACTGTTTTTAACATATTTTTGATTAAATAAATTCAGACTTGGTGAGCATAAAATACTTCTTTCAAAAACATGAATAAATCTTAACAACCCCAAACTTTTGAACTACCTGACTCTAATATAAGGCAATGTAAATTGCCAGCATTAACTAGCGCTATTTAGCTACTAGTACTTGCAAACCACTACTTTTTGATATTTCTTTTTCTTCTGTTATGTGAAAACAGCTCTGTTGTTTCAGTGTAGATGAAAGCACTGTACCTAAATGGTTTAAGCGGAACATTGTTTAGTTGAAGATGTATTATAGCTGTACTTCTCTGTCTTATATTGCAGGATACGTCAGGATGAAACGACTCAGGACTTCAAGCAGCAGTGACAGTTCAGACGATGAGAGTGAGTAAAATGAGCCTTAAAAAATTCTGAATCTACATGTAAGATTCATACAGAACAAAGATGTTTATTTGTGGCTCACTCTGTTGTTGTATCATAAAGGTCCCTCGACATCCTTTTCCTCTAACAAGTATGGAAGCAAACCAGGCACCCCCGCCTCCACTCAGAAGAAACCAGCAGAGGTAAACGCAACCTCCTCGTTTTTACCACAAGCCTTATGAATGAGATATTTCTACAGTAGAATTGGTTGTATCACTCATTAAGTTTATTTCTCCCTTGTAGGTGTTCAGAAAAGACTTGATCAGTGCCATGAAGCTTCCAGACTCTCACCATATTTCTCCTGACGATTATTACCTGTTGGCGGACACATGGAAGCAGGAATGGGAAAAGGGCGTACAAGTGCTCGCTAGTCCAGACACTATCCCTCAGCCCACTGTGAGGTATGTCACTTTGAATAAAAACAGGTTTTTGGACATGTACCATCTTGCATGTGACTGAAGTTGGATTTTTTTGTATGTAGGATAATTGCAGAGAAGCCAAAGGAGGTACTCTTCACCAAACCAAGGAAATATATTCAATGCTGGAGTCAGGACTCTATCGAGACGGGTTACGTCAACATCAAGGAGCTGGCGGAAGCTATGTGTAGATACGACCTAGACGATATGGATCTATACTGGCTCCATCAGCTCAATGCAGAACTTGGGATGATGGGTAAGCGAGAGGAAATGCTTCCGTATAAGATTTGGTCTCATGATGTGCTTCAGGGGATAAAGTACATTTTGTATGGTACATTCAGGTGACGGGCCAGTGGATGAGCTGACGATGGAGCGGGTGATGGAGGCATTGGAGAGACAGTGCCATGACAACATGAACCACGCCATCGAGACTGAGGAAGGGTTGGGAATAGAGTACGATGAGGATGTCATCTGTGATGTATGTCGCTCACCTGACAGCGAGGAGGGCAATGACATGGTCTTTTGCGACAAGTGCAACATTTGTGTGCACCAGGTGAGATCTTTGTTACTGTCACTAAATACATTTCTCAAAAAATCAGAAGACATTTTTTGTCCAACTATCCTACATGTGATCCTGTAATATTACAGTGCTTTTATATACTTATGCAGATCTTATATAAACTTACATGTACTTATACTCTTATATACTTCTGATCTTATATACTTTTTTTTTTTTTTTAATTAACACTTATATTCAGCAAGGATGCATTAAATGCAAAAGTGACAGCAAAGGCATTTATAATGTTACAAAAATGTTCTATTTCAAATAAATTCTGTTCTTTTGATTTTTCTATTCCAAAGAATCCCGGAAAAAAAAAGTATCAGTTTCCACAGATTACACTATGGGATATATATAAAACAATAAAAGCAATTATTAAAATTTGATTTAAAATGTATTTATTGTAGTAATTATGGTAAGCTAGAAGAAGATAGCTTTATCCTAAAACTCATCACACTCATATTTTGTTTCAGGCCTGCTATGGCATTGTGAAAGTGCCAGATGGGAACTGGTTGTGCAGGACATGTGTGCTTGGCATCAATCCCCAGTGCCTTCTGTGTCCTAAAAGAGGGGGTGCAATGAAGGCCACCAGGGCGGGCACTAAATGGGCTCATGTAAGCTGTGCCCTCTGGATACCAGAGGTGAGTTATGTGTCATAAGGATGGAATTACACCTGCATTATTGTTATGGTTGTATGCTCTAAATGTTGTTTTGTTAATAATATTACGAAATTGAGCTTTCTTTCCTATGCCGGCATATTTGTTGGTTTTATTTGAGAATACCATAGAGTTAACAGACATGGGCTAAACGCCACACAACTCCACTTTTGAGTTTATGGGGTCTTTTAAGAGAATTTGTATTTGTCTTTAGGTGAGCATTGCATGCCCAGAGAGGATGGAACCCATCACCAAAGTGTCTCATATACCTCCCAGTCGCTGGTCGCTCATCTGCAGTCTCTGTAAACTCAAGACTGGAGCCTGTATACAGGTAATGCTGTATAGTGCATGAGCATCTCTACTAGGGTTGTGTTGGTGAGAAAATTTTCCCACCGGTTAATCGACGTGTGACAACACCGGTAATACCGGTATCACCGTGGGGAGGGGGGTCGTTTGAGTTTTCCCTCGGTTTTAAATAGCTTGTAAGCTCTGTGCGCGTTTTACTTTCACTTTCAAATTAGCAGCAATTCGGCGTCAAGCAGTTGTTTGTTTTTAGTTTGCTTGACTTTTCCCTCTTTCCCTCCACTTTTAAATAACTTGTAAAAGCACCGTGCGCATTTTACTTTCACTTTTAAATTTGCGGCAATTCAGCGTCAAGCATTCGTTTGTTTTTAGTTCGTTTGAGTTTTCCCACTTTCCCTCACTTTCCTTTGCTTAAAGGGATACTCCACCCCAAAATGCAAATTTTGTCATTAATCACTTACCCCCATGTCATTCCAAACCCGTAAAAGCTTCGTTCTTCCTCAGAACACAATTTAAGATATTTTGGATGAAAACCGGGAGACTTGTGACTGTCTCATTGACTGCATAGTAAATTACACTGTCAACGTCCATAAAAGTATAAAAAACATCGTCAAAATAGTCCATCTGCCATCAGTGGTTCAATCTGAATTTTATGAAGCGACGAGAATACTTTTTGTATGCAAAGAAAATAAAACATAACGACTTTATTCAACAATTCGTCTCCTCTCTGTGTCAGCGTAGCGCCATTTTGAAAAGCATCCGATGGACACAGTGCGTACACTATTCTCTGTCATCAGTAACGCATGGATACGTATTGTACGTTTATTTACACTGATTTGAACGGCAACTGCGTATCCATGCGTTACTGATGACAGAGAATAGCGTACGCACTTTGCGTCCATCGGATGCTCTCCAAAATGGCGCTACGCTGACACAGAGAGGAGACGAATTGTTGAATAAATGTTATTTTTATTTTCTTTGTGTACAAAAAGTATTCTCGTCGCTTCATAAAATTCAGATTGAACCACTGATGGCAGATGGACTATTTTGACGATGGGTTTTTTTGTTTGTTTTTTTTGTACTTTTCTGTGCCTTGACAGTGTAATTTACTGTACAGTCAATGGGACAGTCACAAGCCTCCCGGTTTTCATCCAAAATATCTTAAATTGTGTTCTGAGGACGAACAAAGCTTTTACGGGTTTGGAACGACATGGGGGTAAGTGATTAATGACAAAATTTGCATTTTGGGGTGGAGTATCCCTTTAAATAGCTTGCGCATTGCACCGTGCGCATTTTACTTTCACTTTTAAATTAGCAGCAATTCAGCATCAATTGCTTGAATTCAATTCAAGCAACAACAAAATACAACATAGAACATATAGCTAACTTTTATTGACAAAACGAATAAACATATAGCTAACTTTTATTAACAAAACGAATAAAAATACACCATGCTATATGCCTAATGTAAAGTAACAAATAACTTAAAAATTTTAAACAGGTATACAAAACTGAAAATCAGTAAAGACTGAGGAACAAATAATTATAAAACGTAGAACGTTTATTAGCGATTAAGAAAGTTTGGAGGCATGGACTGCATACACCTTGATGTAAAATAATGGGAAAAATATCACAGTTTAAATAAAATAAAAATCAGCAAATACTGTGGAACCAAATAAATGAGAAACGAATGTTAAAAAACAAACTTCCAATATCACCTTAAATAAATGGCAGGTCAACAGGCTTTTCAGAATCCAAAATATTTTTAAAACAGGTGCTTTTACATTTTTTGAAACTCTTCTGCCATCGTCTTGTCTGTCTCACCTCACTCTTCTTGTCTGTCAGCTCAACTCACTCTCCTCAGGTGATAAATGAAGTCTGATCTGTGATGCGCGACTGTCGTTCGTTCGGTGTGCTTCATTGAGCAGCCGCATTCAGTTCTAATTGTAGTGTCTGTTCTCTAACTGAACTAAATTATTATTGCTTAGTTGGATATAAGAACTTGGGAAAGAGAACTTCCTTCAGTGACAATTTTTACAGTGCAAAAGAATGAGTGGTAATTTTGTTTCCCTTTTTTTTTTTTTTTTGGCTGTAAAGTATAGGTCTATTATTGTATTTAATTTAAATTATCAAGCGAGTAGTGATATTTGAGTAACTCATGAAAAATTAAATTAATTCTTAAAATCTGTAAACTGTTTATGTTGTAACATTAATATTTTAAACTTTTTTTTCTTTTTTCTTTTTTGTATAAAATATATAGCACAATTTTTATTACTTTTTTAATATAAGAATTTATACAGGTAAAAAGTCTTAATTCACCCTTCCACAAATTAAGGCCTTAAAATGTCTTAAATCAGAGCAGAAGGTCTTAAATTCATAAATTCATGGCATCAAATGTTGCATGCTCTGCCAAAATAATATCGTCCCTTAGTATATTTGTTGTGTTTTCCAATACAAATATCTAAATATCCTTAGGGTTGCAAAAAGTGTTTGGGTGCAGAGATATTCATGCCGTAAGCTATTTTTTTTTTTTTTTTTTTTAATGTATTAAAAAAAATGAAGATTGGAAGAAAATTGTACAACTCATTTACATTTAGAGAACTTATTAGTGTATTATGTTCCCTTCAATTTATTCCTGAAAAGTTCTTTACTTGGAAAAAGTCCCAAATTTACCTCTATAAATGTAATAAAATAAAATGTAGGAAGTAATTTCCCAATTAAATGAAGAAATTATTTGATTAATCTAATCAAAATATTGACTGTAGTTTCGTCTTCCACACTGATGTTTTTAAACACTGTCTCTCATCTTCCAGTGTTCGGTTAAGAACTGCACCATCCCTTTCCACGTCACTTGTGCTTTTGAACACAACTTGGAGATGAAGACCATCCTGGATGAAGGTGATGAGGTCAAGTTCAAATCCTACTGTCTGAAGCATAGCAAACCCAAAGCAGGAGAAGCAGGCTTGAGTCCGGCCTGTCATAAACCTCCCACTGAGACTGAGAAACTGGGCTTGAGGGCACAGAAACTTCAGGAGCTGGAGGAAGAGTTCTACACACACGTTCATCCTGAGGAAGTGGCCCAAGACCTTGGACTGCCAATCAACCTGCTGGATTTTATCTTTCAGTACTGGAAGATGAAGAGGAAAAGCAACTTTAACAAGGCCCTGCTGCCACCTAAAGAAGATGAAGAGAACCTGCTATTGCAGCCACAGGAGGACAGCATCCACACACGAATGCGCATGTTCATGCATCTACGGCAGGACCTGGAGAGGGTGGGTACTCTCGTCATCATGGATGAGATCTTTTTTTTTTGTCTTTAAAGACCTGGATCAGATGTTCAACTAGTTGTCCAAGAACATAGTAGTCTTTTTCTTGCTGTGAGCAATTGTCTCCTGTCTTATGCATGTTTTTTTTATTGCTTTCTATTTTGTGAAGACTTCAATTTAGGTCTTAACTGTTTAAAAAACAATTACTTTTTATTAATTGTTTAAAAAACATATTTGATTAGTGTCTGATTGGGCTTCCTTAAGATCAGCTAGTTGTCAAGAAAGTTGTCACAACTAGTTAATTCTGTAAATATGTAATTTTGCACATACCTGTTATCTCATTATGTAGTTCATCTAAAATTAATAAGTGCACTTTTGTACATTACTGTTCAAAAATTTTATTATTGCTTTTGAAAGATGCATCTTATTCTCAATAAGACTGAATTAATTTGATCAAAAATACGGTAAAAACAAGAATATTGTTAAATATTTTTAATATTAATATTCCGGTTGAGCCACTATCCAGTTTTCAATGTCACATGATCCTTCATTAATTATTTTAATATGATTATTTGGTACATAAGTAACATTTCATGAAAACATGCTGCTTAATATTTTTGTAGAAACAGTTATACATTTTCAGGATTCTTTGAATATAAATTTTTGTTTTTTTTAAACGACATTTATTTCAAATATAAATGCTTTGTAACACTATAAATGTTTTTACTGGTTACTTTAACTTTGATTAGATTAAATCATCCTTTCTGAAAGAAGAAAAAAAATAAAAATTATTTATATTATAGATATATATAGATATATAGATATAGATATATATATATATATATATATATATATATATATATATAGATAGATAGATAGATAGATAGATAGATATAGATGTGTATAGAGAGAGAGAAAGACCCCAAACATTTCAAAGGTAGTTTAATGCATGCTTAAACAATTAGTGTTTTGTTGTGAGTTTTTGATGTTATGATTCTTATGTGTGTGTCATTTTGTCAGGTGAGAAACTTGTGTTACATGGTGAGTCGAAGAGAGAAACTGAAGCTGTCCCAGAGTAAAGCTCAGGAGCAGATCTTCAATCTACATGTTAAACTCATCAACCAAGAGTTATCTGCAGGTAACTCACTTTTTTCTGTATTTATTTTATTTTTTTCATTTGATTTTATTTATTTTTGGTGGGGGTTTTTTTTGTGTCTTTGGGTTAAAACATTAGCTTATTTTTTTTTTATTATTATTAGAATACATTTTAAATAATTTTATATTTCAGAAGTAGTTAAAATTAATTTACATTTTTAACTTTGAACTCTGGACTTGAGGGAGTTCAAGTTAAACTCGCACAGCTGAAATAATCCAATGAATTAAAAAAAAATTGTAATCTCATATAATCTGTTTTTTGACGTCCCAGCACCGCTAAATAATTGATTAAATTCTACATCTATTTGCAGGGCTCCCAGTGTCCTCATCTTTAGAGAACCTATTGTTCCACCCTCCTAGAATAACCTTAAAACTCAAAATGCCCAAAGTGTCGCTTGGCAATGGCAAAACTAACTCCAAATCTGGTAATGGCCCCCTGTGTCCGGATAACAGCGGTACTAACGATGATGACACTGGGAGGAGAGCTTGGTCAGGCAGGGCAAACCTGCAACTCCATCTTGGACGGGTAAGGATAGAGGAGCGTACAACGGTCTCCTGCCAGCCTCCATCTACATTCGACGAGACGGCGGGACTCCCTTACTGGCCGTGAAGCAATCTGGCAAACCTTTAGCTCTGCACGCTGCCCTCCACGGTCAGTCGTCCAATAGGAAAGGCAAGACCGAACCAGAGAAAACCCGCCAATTGAAATCCAACGGCATTATGGACAAGCCCGTACTCCAGAGAGACACTTCCTGCCAGACGCCCACTGAAAAGGACACATGCAATGAGATTTCAGGGAAAAGTCAGTCAGGTGGATTCCACAAAACCTCTCTTGAGCATTTCAGTCGATCCCTCAAGGAGGCCACTGTCAGTTTAGTACGGACTGAGGATCTTCGGGCTTTTGAGAAGAATGCACGCAAGTCCTCCGGATTCTCCAAACCGGTTTCCAATGAGCGGCCGCTAGGGGGCAGCAAACCGTGCCAGGAGAGTGACGGTTACTGCCCGGATGCAGAACTCAGTGACTCCGAGCCAGAGGCTAAAGGGAAGTGCCGACAGGGAGGGAGGGGGCAAAACCAGAGAGGACCTGCGGGAAACTACATCAAGTCTACCAGCCGAGCAAAACTGTCTTTTGGCTCTAGGACGTCAGTTCAAAGGTGACAATCTGCAAAGCATTAAAAACATCTCCAGCCCACTGCCACAAATTACTGTAGCCCTCTGGCGGTATTCAGAAGCGCCAGATTCTGTTTTCCTCTGTTGAGGATCAGCCGATGATTTTTAGTACAGTGTGCCAAAAAGTTCTCCCTGGCAAGTGATTGGTCTATTTTTGTGTTGGACTGATATATATCACTGTGTCTCTCTAACCAGCCATAGTGTTTCTGCTGCACTTGGACTATACAGTAGGTTTTATGGGCCGTGAAGCAGTGTTTCTGTACATAAAAGGAACCTCACTTTTTAGAGTGTACATAGTAGTTTGTGTTAAGATGTGGAGCACATTGAGATGCTTTCCACTTACTGAAACGTTATCCTACTTTCTTACTGATATGCTTATGCAAATAAAGACTTGAGGACTCTGATTTGACAAATCATGTTTGTTTGATTGTTCTGATGTCTGGCCGGACTGTTTCCTTTGCCTATTTTTATTTCTCTGTTCCTCCATCTCTTTGGTCTTTCTTCCTTCTGCTTTGTTTCCATGTTAAAATTGGCATGCTTGAGCTGAAAAGAAAGTGTGCTTGTGCAACTGAAATGGTCTTCCATCTGTCTTCAGAGCGTGAAGAGAAATGTCAAACCTTAACGTTCATATTTAGAATAAATTTCATGCTGTATGTTTTTCTTTTTTTTTTTTTCTCAGATCCATTTTTCTGTCACTTCTTGGTGCCAGACCCTTTCATTATGTTTACAAAAGACCATGAAAAATGGCCTGTAATAAAGCAAGAATGGATTTTTAATGTGATGTAGTGAGTATTTTAGCACAATACAAATAACACTTGTTTTTCACCATAAAAACAATGTGTCCATCCAAATAACATGGGCTCATTACAAATAATAATTATAATAAAATATTTTTATAACTATGCACAATTTTGGGGTCAGTAAGATTTTAAAAGATCTTTAAGTTTTAAATTACTTTAATTCATCAAGGATGCAATGAATTGATCAAAAGGGACATCTGCAAGTATAAATATCTATAATGCTATAAAAAATTTGTTTCAAATAAATCCCTTTAAACTTTTCTGTTAATCAAAGAACCCTGAAAAAAATGTATCACAGTATCAATACAAATATTAAATTGCACAACTGTTTTCAACTTTGATTATTATAATAAGAAATTTTTTGGAGCACCAGGGGCCTGTACCATGATGGTAGATGAACAAATTCAGAGTTACAGGATTAGTTTCGAGTTGACAAAACCAAACCACTCCAATCCAGCTTTATTGGAACCATGATGCTGATCATCAACTTTCTTTGTCAACTCAGGCTTTGATCCTGAGTTTGTGGAGTATGTGCACATGAATGTGTGACATCACTGGCGAACGGCCAATCACGAGCCTAGGTTAAAGGTGTTGCTAAAGGTTAAGAGATTGAAGAATATGATGAATTTAAATGCATTTACAATGAAAAAAGTACTTGTTCATGAAAGAGGATAAATAAAAGAATTTATCTTGCTTTATCAGTGCAGTCACAAGTGAAAATTGTTAAGTTAGTTTATATAGTTGGAAATATACAGCGATAGAGACTCGAACATGTAAGGTCACATGTAGTCGTTTTTAAAGCATTATCTATTGATTCTATTGAACTTATATTACATATATGTATATATTAACATTCATTGAAAATAAATGATTTATAATAACTGTTAAACTAAAATGGCTTTAATAATAATATAAATCATATAAAATAACTAAATATAATCTAAATATAAAGTAATTATCATTAAAGTCAGACAATTTTTATAGTACTAGTGATCTTTAATTTGGAGCAAGATAAACTGGGGGAGTGACTTTTTTTGTGTCAGACATGTGTCACTTTGCTCACATCTGATTGGTCCAATTTCAGTTTGAGATCTCTAACTCAGAACATAACCTACCCCGGAGCAGGTCAGCCGTGGAGTGTAAGTTCCCATGGCAATGAACGCAGCTAAAACCCAAGCCACTTTCACGGTACCTAAAACCCAGGATTGGTGCAAACTAAACTGAAACTTACCTGGCTAGCCAGCCAAAATCCGGCTTCATAGTACAGGCCCCAGGTCATCATATGATCATGTGACCTTGAAGATGTAGTAATGGCTGCTAAAAATTCAGCTTTGCATCACATGACTAAATTACATTTTAAAATCGAAGTTTTTTTTTTTTTTTAATTGTAATAAAGTTCACAGTATTACTGTTTTTACTGTTATTTTTGATCAAATAAATTCAGCCCTGGAGACTTTTTGACCCCAAACTTTTGAACAGTAGTAATCCACCACTTTAAATTGTGAGGTCATGTTCATGTAAAGCTCTAGAGCAGTATTTAGTGTTCTGTCATTTTCCTTCAATCTCATTCTTCTCCCAGAGCCCTCTGGCTAGTCCAAATGGAAGTGTTCTCCACAGTTTTACTAATCTTCTCCGCTCCAGAAACCACCATTTCTGCACTCTGTGGTGTTTCCTCAGGCTGTACCTTCCTCCTGCTATCAACTAACACAATAAGAGAACTCGAAAATCTTAAGAGGATTCTGAAGAAGTTTATTCAGAGAAGTTGTGCTTACTGGTAATTTTATGTTTGTGGAACAATTCAAGAGCTTGATTCTTAGTGTGTGGGTGGGTGTAAAGCCACACTGCCCTCTATTTGTCTTCTAACAGTCTAATTTGCTTCAGTTTTAAATATTAAACTGAGTAGTGTATCATTTGATATTGCTGCCCATCATTTCACTTCATCTGTCATCTGATGTTCTTTTAAAGCTTAACCAGTTAATCTTTGGACTCAACTGGTTTTCTTTTGGTTGAGCGGCTGATGTATTAGCTGCTACAGCAGGACTTCAGTGCTGCCTAAGGCTTATTGATCATTTGAGGAAAAAGCTGAGTTTGACTCTAGTGTAAAACCAGCACAGCACTCGCTCTGTTAAAAGAGAGATATAAATCATAGAAAGTAAAAGAAACATCCACTTCTGCAGCTTTAGGTAAGTAAGGGATAATATACAGTCAGTTAGCCATTATTGCAAAATAAACCCCCACAGGACCTTGGTGCTAAGTGTATGTTCTCTTTGATCAAATTCAAGTACAACCCGAATTCCGGAAATGTTTGGACGTTTTTTAAATTTTAATAAAATGAAAACTAAAAGAATTTCAAATCACATGAGCCAATATTTTATTCACAATAGAACATAGATAACATAAATGTTTAAACTGAGAAATTTTACAGTTTTATGCACAAAATGGGCTCATTTCAAATTTGATGCCTGCTACAGGTCTCAAAATAGTTGGGCCGGGGCATGTTTACCATGGTGTAGCATCTCCTCTTCTTTTCAAAAGAGTTTGAAGACGTCTGGGCATCGAGGATATGAGTTTCTGGAGTTTTGGTGTTGGAATTTGGTCCCATTCTTGCCTGATATAGCTTTCCAGCTGCTGAAGAGTTCGTGGTCATTTTTGATATATTGTTTGTTTAATGATGTGCCAAATGTTCTCTATAGGTGAAAGATCTGGACTGCAGCAGGCAGGCCAATTCAGCACCCGGACTCTTCTATTACGAAGCCATGCTGTTGTAATAGCTGCAGTATGTGGTTTTGAATTGTCCTGCTGAAATACACAAGGCCTTCCCTGAAATAGACGTCGTCTGGAGGGGAGCATATGTTTCTCTAAAACCTTTATATACCTTTCAGCATTCATAGTGCCTTCCAAAACATGCAAGCTGCCCATACTGTATGCACTTATGCACCCCCACACTATCAGAGATGCTGGCTTTTGAACTGAACGCTGATAACACGCTGGAAGGTCTCCCTCCTCTTTAGCCCGGAGGACACAGCATCTGTAATTTCCAACAAGAATGTCAAATTTGGACTCATCTGACCATAGAACACTTTTCCACTTTGAAACATTCCTCTTTCACAGATTGGAGAGCCTCTGCCCATCTTTACTTCTGAGAGACTCTGCCTCTCTAAGACATCCCTTTTATGTTACAGACCTGATGTCAATTAACTTAGTTGCCAGATATTCTCCCAGCTGAATCTTTTCAAAATGTATTGCTTTTTCAGCCCTTTGTTGCCCCCATGCCAACTTTTTTGAGATCTGTAGCAGGCATCAAATTTGAAATGAGCTCATTTAGTGGATAAAATTGTAAAATTTCTGTTTAAATATTTGTGATGCTCTCTATGTTCTATTGTGAATAAAATATTGGCTCATGTGATTTGAAAGTCTTTTAGTTTTCATTTTATTAAAATTTAAAAAACGTCCCAACATTTCCAGAATTCGGGTTGTATTCCAGAGAGCTGTGAAATAACGTTTCAAATAGTTCTGATCATTATAATGTTGCTTATTTATAAGTTCTATTTCCAAATGTATTTGTCCATGACTGTTGTTAATGTAAATTACAGTATTATATATGTAATTAATGTATTATTACAGTAGTATGTTAATTGTCAGTGCATTTACAGTACTATAGTAAGCACTGTAAGTAAAATTTTGTGTATTACCTTATTCTTATCGTAGATAACAATATTAGTGTTACATTTATTCAACATCACTACTACTACTGCCGAGTGCTCTTTTTATAATGCACCATGAAACCTTTCTAATCTTGGTTTAACAGTAGTAAAGAACTACATTAGAATTCTCAACTGCGGCAATGACCAACCTCTTGAACACCTGTGTGTAATTTGAGAGATCTCTGACTTTCATTGGCTGGTTCAAGCAGGTGTGTTTGAATAGAGCAGGATCCAAACTGGTAACTAGATCGCCATGAACAAGATTGGACACTCCTTGACTAAATGAACTTGTCCACACGAGAATTGAAAAACTGACAATAGGCTAATTAAGATAACTTTCAATGATGGTCATAAACAAGAAGTATTAAACATTCTTGAAACACATGAATGATTAACCAGCTCTAAAACTTAATAATGAATGAAGCCTCTTATAGCAAATTTTTACAATGCACAGTGCCTTGAATTTAAAAGTACACGACCATTAAAAACTATACCATTCTCTTTTTTTCTGGAAATATATTAATAGCCTATTTCTAATCAGCAAAGATGCATGAAATTGATCATAAATTGATCATATTTAACTTTTCATAACTTGATCATATTTTCAATACATTTTTACTGAATTTCAAATAAATGCAGCTTTGGTGATCCAAAGAAGACTTCTTTCAAAAACATTCAAAACCCTTAGCTACAGACCCAAATTTGTGACCCCTTCAGTGTCTATATATATAGACTTTTGTAAACACATTATCCAGTCCTAAAGATTATGTTATTACAAAGGAGAGATATGTAGAGCAGTAAGGCTCTAGGATGGGATGTTTATTTTTCAAAAGCAGCTTGGTACTAGAAAATTAACAGATTTAGTATTGATAACTGAAAATATGTTTTTACCTATTCCTAAAGAATGAGTTTTGCCTTATTAGACTGATGTGATGGAAATATGCATCCATTAGGATCTTTCCATCACCATGTGAACAATCTAACTAGAGCCACTGAAGGATTGCAGCTTGGAGCATAAAGACTGATCTGCGTGGGTTCTGTATTAATGTAAGGCACATTAGACTATTCTTACCACTGTTTGACAATTTGCATAATGTGCAAAAGCACTATTGTGCTATGGCCGAAGTACTATATTGTTTTGTTTTTCAAACTTTGTCTTTAAAAAGGGCTTTGTGACATAATACATGACAAAGAAGCCCTTGAAGCCACTCCATGCTTGTCTTATAGAATTCCAGTGAAGTAAAAGGAAGGTCACTGCACCACAGTGAACTGGATTAAGTTGGCTTTGTCAAACTGAAAACAATAGCACTACACAGCTGGAATGAATAGGTTCCATTACTTCTATATTTTATTTTATTTTATTTACTTATTTTTATTGATTTCTTTATTGTTATTGTTATTATTTTGAAGATCATGGGTCTGTAACTGATCAAATTAATCGGCAATAACGTGTTAAAGAGATGTCTCTTCTGTCTACTGTAGTGATGCTGTGAGGTATTAGAGAAAAGTCCCGTGTCATCGCGAAACACTGTTTCTCTTACAATACTGAGGTCAGCAGTTTAGCATTCTGCCTCCCTCACAGCAGCAGAGAGGAGCTGCATCACTAGAGGAAACAACAGAGGAAAGTAACTTGCCCAACCAGATGTATTCTGTATTAACGAAAAGCGAAAAAGAATGTGTTGACAGTAATTCATTGGGTGGACAATTGCCTCGTCATAAAGTATACTAGCATCTACCTAAAAATTAAACCCCTCCTTCGTTCGCCCGCACTACAAAATACGAATCATACTATGGGGAAGGTTTATGAATATTAATTAGGCAAGGCTGACGACGCTTCCATACGACCAGCCGATTCTCCTAATTAATATTCATGAGCCAAGCTGTCGCGCCAAGGTCTGCCTTTCAGCCAATCATTTCGCCCGACGGAGAGAGCGTCTCTTTACGTCATTAATATTTATGACTCAAGCCTTCACCGTAGTACGTTTCTAAAACTGTCAGACCGACCGGGTGGAGAATGCTGCGGACAAGTGCACGGTTTCTATCACCATTTCTTTTCTATAATATCGCTCCAAAAGACGATTTTTTTAAAAGGTCCAGTAATACGTTATTTCGTTTGATGATGTAAATGAAAGGGAAACTCTGAAACAAGTTTAATCTCATCATTACACGGAGAAGAGAGAGTTTCTTCCGGACTATTTCGGTTATCAACGCGGGATTTTGTTGTGGATACCCTGCCCGGTTCAACCTTGTGCCGCCAATGACAATTTCAGCACCGCGTAACATCCATCTCACTTTTATACGACCACCATGGTGCTGTGGGAATCAATGAATGGGGACGAATATTTCGTTTCTATTCAGCATCCGAGTCTTTCAGCATCAGAGTCTGTTGAAGCCGGTTTAACCTGTACTCACGTGGCAAGTGTACCGAATTAAAATAGTTTAGAACATCTTTGCTGAAATATTCTTCCTGGACTAAGAAACCACATTTAAAGCCTGGTAAATCCTGATATTTTATAACTCATGGCAGTGTACATTTCAATTCATTTCATTTGAATGAAATCCTATATTTACATAGACACTAGTCTTTTCCCTTTTAAATAAAGCACGATGAATTTCCATGCTGGTTTGGTGTTGGTCTAGATGATGGACCAGCATGGCCATGTTGTTGACCAGCAACATGGTCTTTTGATGAAGCTGCTTGACCTAGGAAGGCTTTCTGGTTAAGCCTTATCCAAATGTTGGTGTCTTTTCTGTTTATTTTGGATGTTTACCAATGTATCAAGTTGAACTTGAATGACATACATATGCATTCACTCACCATTTACATTTTGACAGAAATCCAAGATGACATCAGAGGTCAGCCAACTGTCATTAAGTGAGCTTCCTATGGACAACTGGATGGCCCATCTGCCCAGTGCACTGTGGGATACCCCTCTCTGTTACATGGCCATTCCAGGTATTTCACCTCACATTTTCATTTGTACATTCACTAATTGCATGCAACTGCTTTTTCTTGTTTGGCATGTTTGAGTACTGGAAATTAAAATTTTAGTTCGTTAATTAAAAATGTAGTTAATTAATTCAAATTTAATTTTTAAAAAATTTTTATTAAAATTTTTAATCTTTAATGAGCCGAAAAGAACGCACGTCACACCGCTGTTCATCAGTTTGCACTGGCTACCAATAGCTGCTTGCATAAAATTCAAGGCATTAATGTTTGCCTACAAAACTACCTCTGGCTCTGCACCCCTTTACCTAAATTCAGTACTTCAGACCTATGTGCCCTCTAGAAGCTTGCGTTCTGCAAGTGAACGATGCATTATTGTGCCATCCCAAAGAGGCACAAAATCACTTTCACAGACTTTTTCATTAACTGTTCCCTCCTGGTGGAATGACCTGCCCAACTCAATCCGAGCAGCTGAATCCTTAGCCATCTTCAAGAAACGGCTAAAAACATCTGTTCCATCTTTATTTAACCCTCTTTTTTTTTTTTTTTAAACCACACACACTTGACCCTCTATCAGTTGCATATTTATTCTCTAACTGCTAGCTTTTCTTGAAAAACTAACACTAGCTTTCTTTTTTTCTATTCTATCTACTTGTTTCTTTAAAAAAAAAAAAAGGTTTCTTTTTTCTATATTCTATCTACTCGTTTTCTTTAAAAAAGCAAAACAAAAAAACTATCTTGCTATGTGTACTGCGTTAGGCTAACCAAGACTTGTCATTGCACTTGCATGTTGTTGCTCTTTTGTTGGTTTTGATTACTTCTATTGTCCTCATTTGTAAGTCTCTTTGGATAAAAGCGTCTGCTAAATGACTAAATGTAAATGTAGTGGGACTTTTTTATGAGTTTTCAGTGAGTACCCACAATTCTTTTTATGCCTTAAATTTAATATTAATCCACAGTTTTTAATTGAAAGTGTGAATATTGTTAGAATAGGAGGGTTCCATTATTAACTGATTAGAATGAACACAGTTTCTTCCTTTTTTTTCCACAGTCTGCCTTTAATTTCCATAGACATTTTAGTTCAGTGCCAATAGTGCTCACAGTCATTGTGTCATTGTCTTGGGTTTGTAGGGAGCCATAATGCCATAACCTACTGTCTGGATAAGAATGACCGCTCTCCAGTGGACCTCACTCAACCGGATATGTTGCAAAAGCTGGACAAATACATGAAGCCCATCATAAGGCCATTTGTATACAAGTGGGCAATAGCACAGGTACTGTATGTTTTTGCAGATTGTCGTCACTGACCCATTTTTCGTAAAGGGCTTTTTTTATTTCAGTAAAATTAAAATAATAATCACCATTACATGTTTTTTTTTATATATATGTTCTTGCATTTTCAATTGGATTACTTGGAATCATTTTGGACAATGGTTGTACAGTTCACATTTTCAGTTACAGTTATAGTAAACCATCTAAATTCATTGAAAGCCTTGTTGTCCTTCATATAGTGAAACACAAAATCTCTAATGCTGTATCAGAAAATGCATGATTAAATTCTTTATATCCAGAAGTGTTGACTTTTTCATATTTGAATGGCTAAACATGTACGTAAAAGCTGAAATAACTGCAATTATGCTGGTTATGGTATCACAGACCTCATGAGGTTATAGACCATTTTATGTCAGCATGCATCAGCAGATTCTCTTAGAGCATGAGTCTCTGAAATCTATCAGCATGAGGGGGAATAAATTGCCGTCTGCTGTCCTGAGGAAATCAATCAAACACTCAGTGGCTTTGCTACAGTGAAAGCTCTTGAAAGCACAATTAGATGGGATAGTTATGACAAAAGTAACACTGATGGATGAGCACATTGTCCCAAATCTGTAGGTGGGATAGAGCATTGTGTTTTTACAGAAATGGTTATTTCACTTTCAGTGGTTTCACTGACGCTGTTTGTGTCCAGCTAGCTGTTCAGCACTATCTTTACTGCACCTGCATGATTGTGCTTTACATTATTTACCATAGGAGTCTAGCATTAGGGAGCAGTTGGATTGTGGAGTGCGATACTGTGACCTGAGGATAGCACGTCGGCCTAATGACAGCTCAAACGATCTCTATTTCTACCATGGTGTTTATACCACTATAACTGTGGAGGTAAGACAACTGACTACACAAAACTATGAAAACAATTGATTAAACATTTAAAAAGTCTTAGCACAGCATTTCCCATCTTGTCTATTTGTTGTGTAATTTGATAAGTGCAGTGGTTCTAATCTGTTGAGTTTGATGTTTGAAGAATATAAATAAATGCTTTTTAATTGAATCGAACCAATTTCTTGTGTTATTTCAGATGGTATTAAAAGAGATCAGAGAGTGGTTGGATGTTCATCCAAAGGAAGTAGTGATACTCTCATTTAGCCACTTCCTGGGCCTTAGTCAAGAGCTTCACACACTGCTTGTCTCAACTATAAAGAGTGTTTTTGATTCCAAACTGTGCCCCAAAATGGTACGCATCAGTTTTCATTGTTTAATTTTAGAAATGGATGATGGGAAGTGGCATCAGTAACAATATATTTCCAATATATTACTATGCTGATTCAAATAAATTATGAAAAAATCATAAAAACATACTTCTGATTTTTCTGACAGGAGTGTGTGACACTAAGGAAATTATGGAGCCAGGGTCATCAAGTTATTGTTTCATACGAGCACAATATTGCCAACTGCCATAGAGAATTGTGGTCCCATATACCTTACTGGTGGGCAAACAAGTGCAAGGCTGAAGCGCTGATCGAGGAATTTGAACGTAGGAAACAATATGGCCGACCAGGTAATTATTAATATGCCATTCATTTTTTAAATATATTTTATTTTTTTATATTTAATGTTAGGGGAAAGGGAAGTGGTGTGTGGCCAAGGTATGGTGACCCATACTTGGAATTTGTCCTCTGCATTTAACCCATCCAAGTGCATGCACACAGTAGTGAACATACACCCAGAGCAGTGGGCAG